>CAUYSK010025861.1:0-60957 GCA_963575035.1 Avahi laniger
CAGTTTGGGATTAATATCCCTAAAGCACTGCATTAATCATATCATATCTTTTTTTAGAAATCTCCAACAACTTCCCACTGAAATGATAGGAAGAACGAAACCATCAACATGACATGTAAGACTCTTTGATAAAAGACAAACCCTCTTTGTCAAACTTTACGTTTCAATCGCAGTGCTCTGCGGATTCCAGGCTGTCACTTCATTGTCATCTCAGCTGGTTATAGTTCTCCTGGGCCGTGCTTTTCCTTGCCCCTTTTTCTACATGTTTTTAAGTATAAGAAAACATTTTGGATGACTTTAACACATTGACTGACACACTAGAAAGTTTTTTTTTTTCCTTGAGGCCAGGGTGTTTTATTAGGAAAATAGTACAAAAACTTTGAAAACGAAATGATCCTTTCTAATTCAGTGAAAAATTTATTTATTTTTATTTGTTATTTATTATTGTTTTCTGTGCATGAGTTATATGCAACTTGAAAAATAGTTCTCGTGGCTCCCAAGGTAAAGAGACATGTGAGCTACATATGCTTCTTGAAGCCCTGGGCTCAAAACTGGTGTGAGTTAAATACAATTCACATGGCAGTTAATGTGTTAAAAGGGACCAAGACATCATTGGGCTTCTTTAATGGAGAAATTATGTATTGTTTGGAACACATCCTCTGGATTATCTAATTGTCTAGGGTTGTGTATTTCATTATTTTGGAGCTATTATATAACTTTGTGGAAAACAAGCGTCAACTGAAGAAATGGCGAGATTCATAAATTTGGAAAGGAGAGTTTTATTTCTCATAAAGAGTTGCATTCTGCAGCGTGGCCGTTCTGACAGTCTGTGGAGCATGGCCTCGGGCAGAAGCCAGAGCCTGTACTCCCAAGAAAAGACAGGGGGAACAGGAATTTACACTGAATGGGGTGGCCACATATATGTACGTAACAAGTGATAAGAGAAGTCATGAATATTTATGAAAGGAGAAACGTGCATGTGCAGGTGAGCTTCATGTCCTTTCATAGGTCACATGTGCAGAAAATGGTGGTGTTAGCACAGTCTGAGGATGGAGTGTTCAGCCCTCTGATGTCAAAAGTTGAAACAAAAGACGTGAACACCCTTTGTGCACATCCTTTGCAGAGTGCCCAGAACCACTCTATCCATGGTCAGCCACCTCTTATCAGGAAGGCATGCTGGTCAGTTTTCATGCTGAAAAAGCAAAGAGGGAGGAAGAGCATTAGACATTTAACTGAAATCGGCAGTGGAACAAGTCTTCTGTTTAACCCTTAGGGAAAACCCCCTAATGTCAGCCAATGAGGGAGGGGTTATAACGAGGTGTGTCTGACCTCTGTCTTGTTATGGCTGGAAACTCAGTTTTAAGGTTTCTCTGGGGTCCCGTTGGCCAAGAGGGTATCCATTCAGTCAGTTGGGGGGCTTAGGGTTTTACTTTTTTATTTCTCAGAAGTTAACTTGCAGAAAATTCATAGTAATTGAAACAAGTATTTTCTATATTTATGCAGGTAATTCTGCCCAGTGGAGATTCACTGAATTTTCCTAGCCCAATGTGAAAGAAATCAATTTTGCCTCTATTAAGCAAATTCATGTCAGCCTTCTTGATGGTCTTATATATTAATATTTGGTCTTTGGAGTCTCCTTTGAATTTGTTATGACATTTTTTTACAGTTCCTTTACCAACTAATGAACTAAATAAAATCTTTGACACATTCATTTTATATCTGTATAAACTCATAAATCCATGATTTACCTTTTTTGGAAATTATTGTTTAATATCATCTACCTAATTTTTAAAAATAGATTTTATTTTTTAAAGCAGTGTTAGATTCACAGAAAAATTGAGTGGGAAGTACACAGAGTTCCCATATATCTGCCACCTCCCTCCCTCCCCAGCTTCCCTCATTATCAACATAGCACACCACACCAGAGTTGGTACACTTGTTACAGTTGATGAACCTATACTGACACATCGTTATCACATGAACCTATTCTGACACAGCATTAGGTTTCACTCTTGGAGTATATTCTATGGATTTGGACAAATGTATAATGACATGAATCCACCATTATAGTATCATACAGAAGAGTTTACTACACTAAAAGTCCTCTACACTTTGCGTGTTCATCCCTCTTTCCCTCCCCTAACCTGTAACAACAGTTGATCTTTTTACTGTTTCCATAGTTTTGCCTTTTCCAGAATGTCACATATTTGAAATCATGCACATACAGTATGTAGCCTTTTCAGATTGGTTTCTTTTACTTAGTAATATGCATTTAAGTTTTCTTCATGTCTTTTCATGGCTTGATAGCTCATTTCTTCATAGTACTGAATAATATTCCATTGTCTGGATGTGCCACAGTTTATTCATTCACCTACTGAAGGACATCTGGTTGCTTCAAAGTTTTGGCAATTTGAATAAAGCTGCTATAAACATCTGTGTGCTGGTTTTTGTGTAATGTAAGTTTTTAACTTATTTGGTGAATACCAAGGAGCAGGTGGCTGGATCATATGATAAGAGTATGTTTAGTTTTGTAAAAAACTGTCAAATTGTCTTCCAAAGTGACTGTACCATTTTGTATTCCTATCATCGATGAATAAGAGTTGCTGTTGTTCCACATCCTTGCCAGCATTTTGTGTTGCCAGTGATCTGGATTTTGGCCATTCTAACTGGTATGTAGTGGTATCTCATTGTTGCTTTAATTTACATTTCCCTGATAACATATGATGTGGAGCATCCTTTCATATGCTTATTTGCCATCTGGATATCTCCTTTGGCAAGTTGCCTGTTTAGATCTCATTCCCATTTTTGAATAGGGTTGCTCATTTTCTCATTGTTGATCTTTAATATTACTCAATTTTTAATTTTTAACTCAATGTTTTTCATCTGGCCTATATGTTAGAATCACCTGCAGATCTGGCTTACCTACCTCCTTACTATACTGGTGAGTCTCTAGTCTCTGGAGGGGTCATGATGGCCCAGGCTGCTGGGTGGATCCCATTCCCAGAACTTCTGATCCAGCTGATTGGGCTGGGGCCTGAAAATCTGTATTTCTAATCAGTTCCCAGGTGATAAGAAAACACTTCGAGAACAATTGCTCTAAATCGAGTAAATCACTTTCTCTCTGAGGGTTTTGGCTGAGTATAGGCATTTTTGAAACTCTCTGAAGGTAGTTCTACTGTGTAGACAGTGTTGCAAACCATTAGAAGGCCAACCTCATAGTGTCTTCTCTGTTTAGTATACCTTAGTATTAAATTTCTTCAGCCTCTCTCCTTTCTCTATATTAGCCTGTTTCAACATCTAATATTATGCTTTATATATTATTTACAACTACCTGTTTATTGTATGTGTTTGTAATCATAACTTGAATTTGTGTTTTTTAGGTTAGTTTTCAAAAAGATGCTTATTTCCTGCAAAATTTCCTGCTTTGTATTTTTGTTAGCAGACAACGACCAGATAGATAGTGGCCCCTGGGCTATAGCCTTGTGATCTTTAGAACTATTCTTCCAAAAGCTTCTTAACTAAGAAGGTAAAAATCAACCATTTCTCCTCAATTTAGCTATTATCCTTTTAAGTGGAACTTTTTCTAAAAACATTTCAATATAAGCAATAAGATTAAACAAAAGATCATAGATCTATCCACAGGATTATAGTCTATTTATTAAGCAAAAAGTTATAATCAAATTTTAAAATGAGTTTGGATCTCCCTAACTTAAGATGTAGATGAGTCCACCACTTTCTAAAATTTAAAAGCATAACTTCTTGTAGAGAAATCTGGGGATGTTTAAATGAACTTTTGACTTCTTAAATTAGAATTCTCTGAGGTTGCAGTTGACAATATTTAAGATGGATTTATTATGCTATAACTATGAATCCTTTCACTAAAAGAGAGAATTACCTGCTATTTTAAATAAATCCAAAGCAATATATCTGCAAAGCTGAATAAAGTCTATTTTCTCTTGTATAAGATAACATTTCAAAAGATGATGAGATATGGAATAACCTCTAGGTAGCATTTGGTTCCCTTCTCATTGATGTTCAACTGTTATGAATCATTGTTTAATATAATTCTCAATCTCCTTCTAGGCTTTTCTTTTATCTCATCATAAAATATTTTCAAAGGAAAAAGTCATTCTGGAGTGCACACACACACACACGTATGCAATCATATATACCGTGATATGTTAAGACTTTAAGATATTTGGTAGAGAGAATGAAAAAAGAACAAAAAGCAAGTGGAGAATCATGAAGGATTCTCATGAGTATTTCTTATTTATTTATTTTATATGTTGCTATTTTAGTATTCCTAGATAATATTCTGAGTGTGCATTTTACTCTCTTACATGTTACTTTGATTTTGCTTTAAGACAAAAGCTGAAAAAGAAGCACAGTATATGTGTATATGTGTGCATTTTTTTCTGTTTAGTGAAAAGAATTCACAAATAATGATATACCTGTTAAAATCAAGCTTAATTGTGGTGATTGCTGAGGGTCAAACTTCTGCTTTGCCTGGAGTTAACAACCTCAAGTTGCCTGTTATTTATTTTTTTTAATTGAAGAATCATTTATGAATATTTACAACAATAGGTAACTGATGACTGAGGGAGACTGCATTTGAACTTGTTGTGGCCTGACAAATGAGGTCTTAGGCTTTATCCTTAGACGTGAAGAATGGTTCATTTTTATGAGTGAAAATGGGAACTCATCAGGAAAGCAGAAACAGTTGAGGCTAGAGCCCTAGCGCCACCATGAAGATGTGAAGATCTGCGGGAAGGGGAAGATTTGGATCTCAATGTCGATCAGGTCAGAACCCAGGCTCAGCATTTGAGCTGTGAACAAAAGTTCTCAGACTTAGAGTGTGAATGAAGAGATCTTGTATTCATTTTCTATTCCCGCTCAACAAGTTACCACACATTTAGCTTTAAAACAATGGACGTTTATTAGCTTCCAGTTCTATAGCTAAGAATTCTGGCACTGCTTAGCTGGGTTCTCCCTTCAGGACATTGTAAAGCTGGAATCAAGGTGTCAGTTGACTCACATTTTCTCTGGAGGGTCTGGGGAAGGGTCCCCTGTCAAGATCATTCAGGCTGTTGGCAGAATCTAGTTCCTCGTGGTCATGGGACTGAGGTCGCCAGTTCCATTGCTAACTGTCGGGTGGAGGCTGCTCTCAGCTTCTTGAGGCTGCCTTCATATCTCCCACACATTGAATCTCTCATTCTTCTAATCTCTTTGATTCAAGTATCTCTTATCTCTGCCCACTAGTCTCAGACTTCAAGGGCTCATGTGATTAGACCAGCTCCATCCAGACAGTTTCTCAATTTTAAAGTCAACTGACTGGTACCTTTAATAACATCTGCAGATCCTTTCCTAGAAGCACCTAGATCAGTGTTAACTGAACAACTGAGAATAGACATGTGTGCACCAGAGCCCAGGAATTTGGAGAGTCATTTTAGAATTCTGTCTACCACTGAGCTGCAAGCTCACACTCAATCAACCAGGTAGCGACCCTGTCAAGTTGGCAGGCACCGAGGTCACTGAAGCAGCACTGCAAAGTGTATGTCTTATAGATAGACTGAAACTTGAAACATGTCAACAACGACACAGTCTACTGTTAGAAACAGAGGCAGTGATTACCACCAGAATTGCGTTTTCTGTCAGTCTGGTGTTCTGAACATTTTTGGACAGAGTATAACTTCAACATTTGGGGACAATTCCAGGTTGGTAAAGCCTCAAAAGGAGATAATGGGCTGCCTGCCAAAAGAATACACGGAAATTTGAAAATGATATAACTCTATTTGTATTGCAAACACATAAAGTCGTAACATTTAAACATTTTTTTTATTATCAATCACTTGCTGTAAGTTCTTGCTCCATATCAACTCCTGATACCTGCATATAACATATGGAGACAACCTCCTACAATGATTAAGAGCATAGCAGAGTTCAAAATCCCCACTTCCCTTCGTACTCACTGTACGATTTGGGCAAATTAATCTTAAACCGAGAAACATAGCAGTACATAGCACACAAAACAGTTATGAATAGTAAATAAAAATACTAAGTCTCTAGTTGAAGTTTGATCCCTGATGTTGGAGGTGTGTGGAGCCTAATGAGAAATGTTTGGGTTATGGAGAAAATTCCCCATGAATAGCTTGCTGCTGTCCCTGTCCTTGTGCTAATGAGTGAGTGAGTTCTCACTCCTTTAGTTCCTGAGAGAGCTAGTTGTTAAAAGGAGCCCAGCTCTTTCCTCTCCGGCCCTGTGATCCCTGCACACACTGGCTCCTCTTCACCTTTTGT
Source organism: Avahi laniger (assembly GCA_963575035.1). Classification (NCBI taxonomy): domain Eukaryota; kingdom Metazoa; phylum Chordata; class Mammalia; order Primates; family Indriidae; genus Avahi; species Avahi laniger. The sequence continues at coordinate 6,295 of CAUYSK010025861.1, forward strand.
TATGAGTGGAAGCAGCCCTGAGGCCTTCACCAGAAGCAGATGGTGGTGCCATGCTTCTTTTATAGCCTACAGAACTGGAAGCCAAACCAACCTCTTTTCTTTATAAATTACGCAGCCTAAGATGTTCCTTTATAGTAGCACAAATGGACTAAGACAACCCTATAGATCTTTGGCCATTTTTAGAGCTGATTTTCTATCATAGAGAACAGAATCTTAGTTGAGTCATGCATTTATAATCCACTTGTTAATTCAGTTATCCAACCTGTTAAAAAAAATCTTTAGATAGATTAAATTTAACAGGATTTAATCCAGCAAAGAATGATTCAAGAATCAGGCAGCTCCCAGAACCAGAAGAGGTTCAGAGAGATTGCACTGCTGCATGGTCAGAGAGGACAGAAAAAGGAAAGTGAATTACGGAAAAGAGAGGGAGGTTCAGAATTCGCTGGGTTGGATACAGCTGGACGTTTGTATTATTTGAACATGGTTTGAACAGTTGGCTGCCTTTGGTTGGAACTTGGTAATTGCTGCAAGAGTAGGTTACAGTTTGTGTACATGTCCAGTTAGATTACGGTTTAGTGTGTACAAAGAAGCCTTTAGGTTGAACTTAAAATATGTAAGGAGGCAGGTTTAGGCTAAACTTAATTTAACAAACCCATATTTATCGAACTGCAAACTAAACAGTAGAGATGCCAATTTAAATGAGAAACAAATCTCTGGAGCCTGAGGAGCTTGCAGTCCAGAGACACTGAAGGGAAACATTTTCACTCTCACCCCACTTCACTCCCACTCAGATTTAAAGAAAAACTGAGAAGGAACATAATGCAATTTTAAGACAGAGCAATAAAGCAATTTTCTCATGTTCCCCCAAACACTGTAGGCTCTTAAAGCTCTTATTTAACAAAATTTTTGATTTCACCCCAAATTATCATGGTGGAAAACACATACTTAGTGCATTGATTTAAACTAAAAATACTAGAAGCAAGTATTGTCTTAAGGGAAATAAGTGACAGTATTGGCTAGTATCCGTGTCTAATAATTAGGTATCATATTAAACAAGAAACATATTGATTTATTACATCAAGATTATAGGCCTAACACACGAGTCAGAATGCAGTAATGTTTACTGAAATCTATGCTTTTATGTAATGCCTCTCGACAAGGTCCCAGGTGTTTCAGATGCTGCGCTATTTTAACAGAAAATAATATACTGCTGACTTTTCCTCATTGCTTCTAAAACAATGTGGATCGACTTTTGTTTCATTTATAGAACAAATAAAAAAAGCCCTAGATTCAGTAAGCTAGTAAATACCCATTTTTAAGAGAAAGCTGAGAATCTATTGTAACAAAATAATTGGAGAAGACGCCAGAGATTTATATACGGAAGTGTCCCTCACAACGTCCTTAGTGTATGTGGAAAAATATATCCTACCTCTATCATCAGCTAAAAAGAAGTGGTTAAGTAAATTATAGAGCAGTCATAAAATGGCATATTAGGCAGCATTTACAAATGTTCATGAAGAGTTTTTATTGGCATAGGGAGAGATTTATGGTATAATATTAAACGAAAATAAAAGCAGAGCTCAGTTCTCTAGCACTGTAGGATGACTATAGTTAACAATAGCATATTGCATAGTTTCAAATAGCTAGAAGGAGGATATTGAGTGTTCCCAACACAAAGAAATTATAAATGTTTGAGATGATGGATACATTAATTACCCTGATATGATCACCATACATTGTAATATCACTATATACCCACACAAGTATTTATGATTATTATGTGCCAATGTAAAAAATTAAAAATGAAAATAAATTTTAAACAGCAGAGTTCAAAATATACAGAATATTTCAACGATAATAATCATATTTATATATTTTTTCTATGCAAAAGGGCTATTGGTTACTTCTTTTCAGCCAAACATCTCTTTAGAAAAGCAGTTGGCACAGTGGTTGGCTGCAGTATGGTACAATCCGAAGGATGTAATCAAGGTCTCCATAACCAAGCAGCTGAGAGCAGAAATGTTACAGTTAGGGATTTTTGGTGTATGTTGTTGATTGGCACTTAGCATCCAATTCCATCTTTTTCTATTGTGTTCCACAGAAGTGGGAAAGCTAAACTCACACTTTCCATTTTCTCTCGAAGCTATCACTCTAGATGTGAATTAGATTTTGCCAGTTATATATATGTTTATGCTACTCGGAACTAAGGCAGAGGTCATTTTCTTGCTTTTTGGGGGTGGTGGTGTATTTACAGAAACTGGAGATAAAAGATTTGATGGTAGCAACTTACTAATGATCATCCTCTAAATTTTGAGGGTGTTGAGGGCAGGGGCAATTTCCTGATCCAGGCATCCATCTAAGTCTAAAACCCAAGTGGTGGCTTAGAGCAGAGGAAAGAGCCCCTTAAGTTGGTCAGTTTTATAAAGTTCTGGGAATCATTTCTGGAGGCTCAATGTGTAGAATGCTCCCTCTATGCCCCAAGAAGAGAAACGCATTCCAACCTTTCTGAGCTTGGAAAGACCCTGAATGTCTAAATAATTGGGAACATAATCCTCCACTTAAATCAGCAAGCCATTTATCAAGTACCTATTGGATATCAAATAAGTGCTAGAGATCTAATGATGATCCAGATATGATTATAATTCTTAAAAGAAAAAAAGATCCTTTCAATTTCTTTGGAAAGATAGACACATTCAGTGGTGTACTGGTAAATGTTTAACGACCAGTTTTCTGGGAAAAATGTGTGTGTGTATATATGTGCATATAATTATTATAAGTATTATTGATATAAAGAATCATAGCACACAATTTACAAATACTAATAACAAAGTATGTAATCCTTCTTAATGTAAATTTCATGTGAATTGCTCCTTAAAATATGCCTTCATCGGTTTTGCTGAACTCTTGGATCTAGAGCAAATTGAGGGTTGCAATTGAAGCATGAGTGCAGCCTCGACATGAATGATGATTGATGTTTTTGCTTATGTTAATACTATCCTAACAAGATGAAAGAGAAACAACTATGATGTATCCAATCTTTACTCATTCATCAATGACACGAGCAATCTCTTTTCTCGATTGAATAATAATTTCCAAATACTAGAAGAGTATTTTCTCAATTTTTTGTGTTATTCACCCTGTAACAGCCAGAGGCACAATACATTTTAAGTTTAATTTGAATTGTTAACATTTTCTCAGTCACTTTCTTAAGTTTAGACTATCAGTATAACACCAGTCAAGTTCTGCTTTGTAATGTTTGCCAATTCTTGTGGTATAAATACTCCCACCATAATTAATTTCAAGCTACAAGTGGGATGTTCCTGAATACAGAGTTGGGAAGAGGAACATAGTAGCACATCATTTTAGTATTTCCACCATATAGCTAAAATAAAAGTAAATGACTTAAAAAGCAAGTATAATAGTAAAATGTAATAAAATAACTAGAAAGTGAAGAGTTTGAGCATTCATTAACTCCATTTTTAATATAATTTAATTGTAATTTTATAGAAATTACTTTTTAGTGATGGTTGTGTTTAACAATTAGCTCTCAAAATTCAGAGAAATGTGAGGATTAGCACTTGTGAGCCTATGTAGGCCAGCTCTATCACACCGGTGGCATGTGACAGGTGATAAAGACAGAATAAGACACAGAGAAGAAATAGTCATTTCAATTTGAAGGAAGTCAGGAAATAAGTCCTCAGTGGGAGTCAGGGAGCCCCAGGCAATATTGGGAGGTGCAGTGAGGAGATGGCCCATGCCGAGGAAGGAGAAGGGCCGCGGCAGGAGCACCGTGGCCCTCTCGGAACCTGTCCTCGTCCTGAGAATGGGGTGAGGCCTGCAGAGACAGATTGGCAACGAAACTTTTGGTCAAATGAAGGAGTCAGGCTTTCATTGAGATTGATAGCCTTTGAAGAGCTTTTAAAACAGGCTAATATTTCACATTTTCATTTTGGAGCAAAGTTCCAGCAGTAGTAGAGGGGACAGAGCAGGTGAGCAAAGTCGCAGGCAGAAAGGCCAGACTGGCTCGGTCACGGCTGAGCCAACAACACTGATGTTGATCCTCTTCCTTGTGTTGGGTCAGCACCCTCCTCCTTTCCCTTTACTGTCTTTTTCAAATTTTATTCTCTCCTAAGCAAAGCCCAGGTCCACTCCCAAATAAACCAGGATCTTTTATAATTCGATGGGTTTTCTTTCCAAAGAGTGCCAATCCTTTGCTTTCTTTCTACAAAGTTGAAGTTAGAGATGAATGACTTGTGACGAATGATAATAGAGAAAAATGTAAGTAGCAGAAAGTTTCTGGAACTTTCCAGACTATGACTCAAAGCTATTGTTTTCCTGTACCCCAAACACCTGCCACTTCTGGCTTGCCTGCAAATTTTCCCCTTCTTTTTATAAAGAGATATGCATCGTTGGCATTTGGGGAAATTGCTTGGCCATCTGAATTTATTTAGGGGAGATCAGCATTCCTAGACAACTTTGATACTTAGACAATGAAATAAAAGGAAGAAAATCAGGATTGAGCTTTTAATTTGAAAATGACTGAATCCAATCTTTAGTTTAATAATGCTATGCTTCCCAGTTGCAGAATTTTATTAATAATCTGGTTATAGAGCTGAGGGATGCTGCAGGTATCATGCTCAGAGTTGAAACAAACAAACCTTATCAAAAAGAAAATCCCAAAACAACAAATTCTGGCGAGGATGTGGAGACACAGGAACACTCTTACACTGCTGGTGGGACTGCAAATTAGTGCAACCTCTGTGGAAAAGAATTTGTAGATACCTCAGAGAGCTAAAAATAGAAATACCATTCAATCTAGCAATAGCACTATTAGTCATCTACCCAAAAGATCACAAAACATTCTATGATAAAGACATCTGCACCCGAATGGTTATGGCAGCACAATTCACTATTGCAAGGATGTGGAAACCACCCAAGTGCCCGTAAATCCATGAGTGGATTATTAAAATTTGGTATATGTTTACAATGGAATATTACTCAATCATAAGAAACGGCAGTGATCTAGAACCTCTTATACTTTCCTAGATTAAACTTAAGTCCATTACCCAAAGTAAGGCACCACGAGATCGGAGAAATGGCTCCACTTGTACTTGCCATCAAATTGGTACTAACTGATCAACACTAGGGTGATCACATGGCAGAAATACTCTCCAGGGATTAGGAGGATGGGGGGGTAAACCCGCAACTAAAGGACATGGGGAGCATTATAAGGAGGAAGGGCATGTCTTTAATCCTCGCTTGGGTGAGGCAAAGACATAAAGTGTAACCATCATGTCTATACCCTCATAATACCCTGAAATAAAAGAAAGGAAAAAAAAAAAGCTGTCACCAAAAGAAAGGAAAATAGAAAAAAAAATGAAACAAACCCCCCAACAGGCAAACAAACCAACTCCCATAAAACATTTGAACACATGTTCATGCTGAAAAATAATCAAATAAATTGAAATTAAAACAATAATGAGAAAAATATATATTTGAATGAATATATAAAGTTGTAGGTTCACTGAAATATAAACTCTCCTCTACCATTTTTGTGGTGAACACTTTTATGATACCTTAATGGCCTAAAATGTTTCTGTATCTTAGAGGTCCATGAGTCCCTAGAACCTGCATTCATAACTGCTATGTATTAATAATATCACCTCCTTCTGCACACTACTACATGCTGTTGGTCTTCTTTTTATGATTGGTTTATTTAGAATTTCATTTGTGCTCTGTATAGTATATTAGACATTAGCCTCTTCCAAATAATATAAACCAATGAAAAAAAAGATACTTTTTTTCTCATCTTGCTTTTAGTAATGAAAATTTTATCAGTAGTTAAACATTTATTCATCCACTTCATTCTCCAAACAATTTGAGATGGCTTACCAGAAAATCAAGTAAGCTTAAAAGGACATTAAGAGGATAAAACGTCAGAAATAGGGAAAAACATTAATTGTAAGTGGAAGTCAGTAGCATGAGAAGAAAATTAGAATACCAATATGGAAACTGTAAGGAACTTTACAGATGGAACTGTAGAGTTACAGAATTAACCTACCAGGCTTGGAAGTCAAAAGGAAGGATCCTTGACCAGTTCCATGGGTTTTATTGACTTAGTGCTAATAGCTTCTTGATGTGTGGCTACGAAGTAAGATGTAGATACAAGGACCACCAAAGGGTCCCTCGAGGTAAATGCATTGAAGAGTGTCCAGAGGCTGCTTTCCTTGTGGGTCAGCAGAAATTGCTTCAGCCCTTCTAATCCCCTCGGGTCTCGCCCCACTTCCCCATTCTGTCTCTTTTTTCCAATGTTCATCTGCTCATTGCCATTTTTTAATTTAATATTTTAAAATGTAATTTTATTTTTAATTAACGAATAATAATTAAACATATTTATGGGGTACAATGTGATGTTTCCATGCAGGTGGTGTTCACCCCCACTGTCTTTTGCTGTATTCTGGGAAACAAAGGGATCTAGGTTTCCATTCCAGCACTGGAGATGGGAGGAAGGCTTGCATCCTCTGTGTGTGTGTGGCGAGAGGGTGGGTGCGGAGCAGTGATGGGGAGGGTGAGCGGTAGAGGAAACAATGGGATACATCTTTTCTCCTCTCTCAGCTCTCTCCCCTTCTTACCTTGTTGCATGCCCACTTGCAACACAATTAAGCCTGGGACACCCAAAATGCCTCTGCCTCGCCTCTTTTTGGTGTGGTTGTCATCTTTCTCACTGCAGTTGTGAATAAAGTAGAAAGTGAGTCCTGAATGTAATGAGACCAGCTGAGTTACCCAAAGGCTCCCGGTAACACAGACACTTGGTTGACGGAAGTAGGGGATACAAAGGTGCCCTCAAAAGGACTGAGGCACAATCTTTATTGAAAGTCTGGGAGGGATACAGAGACGTAAATTATATTACTTGTCTCTCAGCTGAATTCCCTACATTTCATTGTAGCTGTCTCCCCTTTTCCAGACTATCTGCTGTTGTACCCTGGGGATCTCTCTCTGGCCCTTCACGTTGTTCTGTATCTATCCTGCCTGTCTCTGCTTTAGTCTTCCTGACCCTGGGGTACTTTTTGGTCTCACTCCCATTTTCTTTCCGTAGTCTATGTGTCTGTCTTTTCCCTACTCCTCACTTGATCTTCTTCCTGCATCCTATCTGCTTCCAGATCGTGCCCTCTTTATGTTTGCCCCATGCTTTCTTATGAAAAATTGGGCCTCTCTGGGATTGTGTGATTAATACATCTGCTCAGGGAAGAAACAAATGATTCTAAATGTTGCTTTTTTATTTTCTGTCACACATCAAATTTCTGTTTTCACTCTATCCAAAGTCAAATCTCCATTTGAATTCACATTCCCTCTACCCTTGCTGGTGGTTGCATAAATAACAGACAGCATATGTGCAGACCAAATTTTAAGGGAGAAAAGGAGGCTATTGGAATTAAAACAGAAATTAAAACAAACAAAAAGCACTTATAAAAAGAGTCCTATGGAATACACCTCCTACTCACCACCTCCACTCCAGGTGGAAATCAGCAGCGTTTCCAGTTAGCAGAGAACTAACCAAAGACACATCATCAATTGTACTTTGGGAAGACAGATGTGTCTGGAATATGCAGCATGGCCCAGACATTGCAGAAAAGAAGGGCTGTGCCTGTGACAAGGCCACCGAGACATTTTTGTGCTGCAAGAAATGTGGTCTTGCTGTAACAGTATTCTGTTCTGATCAATCTTCCTTATTTTAATGACATACGGTTTTGATTTTTTGTAATATTTTTGTCTTCATAAAATGTAAAAAGCCAACCCATTAGGTCTGAGGTGGAGGATGGGAAAGAGTAAGCCATTCATACAGTGACCTTTCAAATAATCACAGATGGCATGGATCCTAGACAGTGGGGCATGCATCCCAAATGAATCTCAGTGAAAGCAATTCTGTGTAGAGCAAACACCATTGTGGCCAAAATAAACAGCTTTTCAATGACTCAGGAAGAGCCAAGTATACTACCTCAAACACCTAGAGAAATGGATGACCTGAATGTCCTCAACACAATCCTGGATCATTATCTTTACTTTGAAGTAGATTTTGATAAGAGGAGAAGATTTAGTCAGTGATTTGTAGGCCCAGAGCAATTTGCCAAGGGTTGCTATTAGTAGGAAATCAATTCGGAAATGCCATTTGAGGGTAAAGCTCCTTGGTAGTCTGATGCCTATTCACAAGGATGAGAGATGCTCCACTACCAGCCCTTCAGAAATAGTTCCTGAGTTGCTTAATTTTACCTGAATTTTTGGAGCACACAAACAAAAATTACTTGTGAATTAAATTCAATTTGAAAATATGCAACATTTTTTTTTTTTTAGTGCTTGCTTTCTCCCTGAAATATTTCTTGAAAATTGTGGGGGAATTGCTGCCATTTATTGGGTCCATTTACATGAATTATGTATTTTTTATATGTTCTTCATATTTGTCTATCCTCCCTCCAAGCTGTTCTATAGTCAGACTTTTCATCCCTGTATCTATTCATGATGACATTACAGCAGTCTTCACTCTTGTCTAAAGGAAATGGAAATTTCCAGGGTATTTGAAAAGTAAAAATATAGATCTCCTTTAATCTAGATTTCTAGAGGATTGAATAGCCACTAAATCTGTAACAACTAGAAGTAAACATAAATGCCTTGAAAGTTCAGTGATAATAAAAACACATGGATTTCTTTGCCTGTGGGTGTATCATACATCCTTTTCATATTTCTTTTCTATTTTCATGTGCTCATTTTGTAGTAACACAAATAATAACAGCCATAGCTCATTGAATGCTCAGTGTAAGACAGAAACTGTGCCATGCATTTACCTAAATCATTTCATTTCTTTATAATTATTCTACATAGTATTATTATCTCCATTTATTTTTTTTTTTCTGATGATAAAACTGAGGCTGAGAGAAGTTAAGTAAATTTCCTAGAGTTACAAAGTCAGTAAGTCATGATTTAATACAAATACAGCAAACTACCAATTTGGGCCTTTTAACCACTTTGCTCTACTATTGTCACACTCTTTGTCTCTGGAACCTGTGGATTATATTATTTCAATACAATTCTAAAAATACTTACTGAGCACTTGTTATAGGTAGCCATCGTCCTTGTTACTAAGGTCACAGGATGAAAAAGTGGACCCTAAGTACAAGGATTCCATATTCTAGTAGGCAAGTGAGGAAGTGAACAGAGGAATATAATACAGAGCAATACTGTAATAAGTGCCTACCAATCAACTAAGGTGGCTCAGATTAATGAACTTCATTATGGTGTCCCAGGGTGTTCATTGTTGGCCAGAAAAGAGTGAGGACAATGACCTTCCAGAAAAAGGGAGAAGCATGTGCAGTGACATCTAGTGGTAGAATAGTGTGGAACCAAAACCAGGAAGAGTAATTAGGTGCTGTCGGACCATACAGGATATGTAGGGAGTGGCTGGAATAAGGTTAGAAGGTGATCGGGGAGCAGACAATAAACTAAATCACAAAGGGCCATTCAAGAAATTTTAAGCAGAAGAAATGATCAGAACAAGTCACGCCCAGTGTAATTATAGAGCAGCAAATTGTTTACAAAGAAAAGATTTTAGTGGTATTTGCTTCACTTTGTGTTTTAATGGCAAGAACATACTCAACAGAGCTCTCTTTTTGGTTGATATCTCATCAAGCAGACATTAGGAGTGAAAAGTTATGGCTATATTTAAAAATGGTGAAGATCTTCTATCTTTCTAGATAAACTTTTGTTCAATATTTCAATTGCTTAAGTGATTTGGTTTTCCCCCCAAAATACCGCTTTTGTTGAGGCCCTCATGACTACAGTTTCAATTCTTTTGACATACTAATATTTTTAAGCTGGAGAAAAGTATTATATTCTCAAAAAACCCATATATCTTCCTTTTTGAAGTTGATGGCACTCAAATTAATCCACTTGTCCCTCAATGTCTTTGTCATCTATCTGTATTCTAGTTGCCACCAATAGTCACAGAAGACTTTGGAACTTGAGTTTTGACCCTCCTTTCCTCTTCGATTCTACCCATGGCTTTTGGTTACTTCAGTATCTTTGTATGCATTGCAATAATCTGGGAGTTCGTAAAAGGAAAAGGATACCACTGACTTTGGAAATTAGGTAAAGTTTCAAGGAAGTCATGTCATGTCACTCTGCTCTACCAAAGGTAAGTAAAACTGAAATTGCCAAAAATTGGGAAGAGGAGCAATATTTCCTAGTTAGAAGAAATAGCACAAGCAATGGCATAATGTATAAAGGGTGGCAGAAGGGGACATCCCCCTGTCTTCTGTGAGACAGGACATATATGATAGAAAAAGAGGCAGTGTGATATAGGGCTAAGGTAGTTCCATTGTTCTGGAGGACTTTGTTTTGGTATAAGAGGAGGAGTCTGAGTTTCATTTGGCTGGAAGTCAGGGGGTGGGGTGGAGATTTTTGAGAAGAGAAGTATAATGATCGAACTATGCTTTAAGAAGGTGAATAAATCATCTTTCTTTAGGACAGGAAAGAGGATGGAGAGAGGGAGAAGATAGATGCAAACTGCTGCTAATCCTATTGTTTCTAGTGCAAAGTATGAATAAGATCATCTGCGGAGAGAGAGGAGGAAGTCGAAAGAAGACAGCATCTGTAACAGCGTTTGGAGGAGTGCTAGCACTTAATGACTGAACAGGCTTGGATGAATTTTCAAGTGAAATTGAGGAGGAGTGGCTGGACAGGAAAGAAAGAAGGCAGGAGGATACGTTGCAATGGAAACAAAGAGAGTATGTTTTAGGTCAAAAGATGTCAATAGTGCTAAATGCAAACAAGAGTTCAAAGAAGATGTGGGTTGAACATAACTATTAGCTGTAGTAACATGGAGATCATTGATGGTCTTAGCTGGTTATTTGTTTATTTGTTTGTTAGCTTGATTGGAGGCAGAATCCAGTAGAATTTGGTTGAGAGTAGCACTGCAAAGTGGGAGAGACATGAGGGAGATTTTGTAATAATTACTGTTGGCAATAATTAGGAGGCAGACATAAATTCAAATCCTGGTTCCAAATTGACATTATGTATGACTTGACTTCTTTTAGTTTTTTCACAGTGGACAAGAGAGTGGAAATCAATGGGTCATTGTGTAGAATAAATTAGATCATAAGCGAATTAATGGATGAAAAGAGCTTTGCCTATGCTTGAATTAAGTATTCAATAATGGTGGCAATTACAATATTATTTAAATCTACAAAATGGACACATATTGGAGGAAGGGGTAACAGGCATGAAAAATAACTTAATAGTTTTTTTTTGACTGAGAAGAAAACTATTATCAATAGAAATGAAGAAGTCAAGAAGATAATCTGGCTTAAAGAAAAGGATGAGTTAGAGGTGTAATTTTTTCTGTTTTTAAAAATTAAGATAAAATACGCAAACAATGAAATGCACAGATATTCTACAGTTCTATGAGTTTTGACAATAGCTTACACCAATGTAATTCAAAACCCTTTAAGGATATAGGCCACTTCTACTGCCTCAGAAAGTTCCCTCATCTTCCTTTACAGTCAATCATTCTACCACCACCTCTAGAAGTACCTACTGTTGATTTATTTCTATGATCATAGATTAGTTTTTCCTATTCTAGAATAGGAATCATGCAGTAGATACTTGTTCATCTCTGGATTCTTTCAGCATAATGTTGAGATTCATCCATGTGGTTTTGTGCACTGGTAATTTGTCCTTTTTAATTGCTGGGTTTAAATATATTGACTACACCACAGGTTTTTTGTTTGTTTCTGAGTCTTATCTGCCTATTTATGGACATTTTTGTTGTTTCTAGTTTTAAGTTATTAATATTATGAATAAAGTTTCTATGAACATTCTTGTATACATTTTACTATATAAGAAATCATTATACACTCAAGTAAAGGTAGTTCCTCATGTCTTGTTTTGGTTTTCCTAGTTTTATGTTGTTTTGTTATTCACAGAGATTTAATTATTATGTATAGTTAGGTATAAATATTCATTTTTTACTATATTGATATCACATGTTTAAGTGCAATATTTGAAATACCTTTTTTTCTTCATTGAATTACTTTAAAGAGTTTTAAATTTATCTTGGTTTTCAGGAATATTACCATAATACTTAGCTTCTTTAAAATGTGTATTCTGATTGGGGTTCATTGAGCATCCTCGAGGGGTTAATTTTTTTTGAGATAAAATTTGGAAAATTTTAAGTCATTGTGTCTTCAAAAATTTGTTTCTCTGCCAATCTCTTCCTCTTCCTTCTGAGACTCCAATTACACATATCCTAGACTATGCAATGACCCATAGGTCACTTAGGTTCTATTAACTTTTTTAACCTTTTCTTCCTTTCTTGTATAACAATTTTAAAATTTTACTTCCATATCTTTAAAATTACTGATTATTTCTTCTATAGTATCCAATCTTCTGTTAAGCCTGTAAGATAATTTTGCATTTCAAATATTATAGTTTTCAATTCTAGAATATTGGTTCATTTGGTTCATTTTTATGGATTCCATTTATTTGATGAGACTTCATATTTGTTCACTTCATATACTATCTTTTTAAAGTCATTGAACAGCTACTATAAAGTCCTTCCCTATTAATTCACATATATATGATTTCTCTGGGCTTGTTTCCACTGGCTATTTTTCTCTTGGTTATGAAAGAAACCAAGGGATTTTATTGTCATGGGTATCACAACATAAATATCACCTTGATTTGACTTGACACAGTTACAAGCAATTTTAATCTATTTTGGCATCATTAATTTATTCCAATTTAGTGTTTAATGTCCCAGTAATAATCTTTCTAATCTAAATTGGTGTAGGATAGAAACTTCAGCTACTATGCAGGGGAATAGAAAAATATGATTGAACATGGTCATGAAAAGCAATGATGCCTGAATATTTGGATTAGGACTCTGTTTTACCTTATTAAACTAAGAGTCCTGAGATTAAAAGAATAGTACTGCATTGAATAAATGATACTTTGAAAGAATTTATTGAACCTGTAAGTTTAGAAGTAAAAGAAGAGAGGAAGAAGCAGAAACACTTTAAAAGAGTTGATGCCAGAGATAGACACCTAGACCAGGAAAATCAGGTGCTCTTCCCATTTCTACTCATCTTTGAACTTACCTTTCTAGATTGGAATACTGTGCTGTAGCAAAGAACTCACATTTCCTTTATAAAGTCTGTTAGAAACTTTTTCAGAGGAATTAGTCACCATGGAGGGAGCCAGTTGTTTTACTATAACATCTTTTTCTTAATTTATTCAGTATTGGCTAGATACCTGATACATACTTGGCACTCTAATAGACATTGTGATAAGTGGACATGGACATGGTTCCTACCTTCATGGAGTTTAGAGACTGTTAGTATATTCTTTCATGCTGCTAATTTGACAATTGTGTAGGTTCTGCATCTGCACGTCCTCTAATGAAATACTTTTGCTCTCTGATTCCTAGACCAAAGATCCTGGCAGATACACCTATTTCTTACCCTTGTTATTCCATAATCTCTTAAACTCCAGTTTCTTCTGTAAGGAATGAGGATGGGGATAGGATTATGCAGATATCATAATATTTTGGATGTAGCTTTACAGTTGTTTTTATACTTCTGTTTTAAAGGGATTGGAGAGGAGGCTGGGTTTTATAAGTATATGGTATTCCACACATATAATACACTGGGATTCCATTTCAAGTTTTAATGATAATATAAGCAGTGCATTGAAAGACAGCCAATAATATCCATCTCTTTAAATAAGTATGCTGCAGGGCTGAAATAACTTTGGCTTTATTGCTTTTAAACTTCATGAAGCTTGGGTTAAGCTCTTGGCTATGTTACATCTGAGAAATACAGACCTCATTTCACCTGTTCCACACTACAGCTGCAGTTTTATTTGGAAAATTGATGAGAGCATTAAGTTCTGAACTTGTGTTGATTCTAATGTAAATAAATGGTGTCATTACTTCATAGTTGGGAGTGCCGCTAATCCAGGCCTTAAAATTAAGGGTTATCTTGTTGATTGGGGGAGAATTAAGGCAATCAACTTTTGAGGCTTTAATAAATGAGACTGAGCACTTAAAAATCATTTCCAGACTGGCTTTAAAAGTAGATGACTAGAAAATCAACAACAATAATACATACTCCTAGAAACAGAATGGGATACATTTATTTTCAAAGATTTTTTTTTTTGTTTTTTGAGTTAATGTATTAATAAGGGGCTTAAAAGTAATAATAAAAAATTGAGCATATTTTAATAGGAGAATATGCATGTTATATTTTGGTGACAGTTAATATAAGCAGAGCCATGAAAAGCTGTTTTCTAAAAAAAATGTTGTGATACAGATTCAGTACACTTAATGTAAATTCACGAAATCAAAGGATATGAAGGTATTTCCAGGAAGTTAGAGGTACAAAGCTCTCAATCTTATTCCTTTATGTAACACTTATGTATATGTCTGTGTGTGTGTGTGTATATCTGTGTGTAAGGTTTGTTAAATTACAAATTATAATAGATTGACTTTATAAACTACCTGAGCTTTATACAATGTTGGAATACAAATTACTTCATCTGCGAACACCATCACCATCACCACCACCACCACCACCGTCATCATCACCAGCATCATCCCAGTTCACATTTATTGAGTCTAAGTATGTGCCGGAGAGATTCTGCGTTGAGGCCTATTTGATGTGACGTGGGCGTTCAATGCATGTCTGTGAGCTAAACTTTGTATTATTTCACAATGTCCAGTAGGCTGATCTGAACAAAATCAGTATTTGGATATGCTTTGAACTATTAATACCAGAGGGAAATGGAACTTTTACTTTCATACACATAAGAAGAGGTTTATTGTTCCATTTCATGAACAGAGCGGTGTAGAAGAAAATAATTCATAAAATCATGTCATAAGCTAATATGTGCCTGAGGAACACAATTCTGGCCACTCCAAGACAACGCTTGTGGTTTTTATTGTTGTTCTTTGTTTTTATGTCTCAAGCAGACTTATGTGGCTTCAGAAACAATATGAGAGATGGAGTGGTGCATAAATTTGAGTTTGGAGTTGATTCAAATAAAAATTTCAACACTAATATGATGCATATTTAGTGGGATACATAATTATTAGTGCCTTGTATCGTCAACATGAAAAAAAGTGTCAGAATAGTAGCCCTAGATAGTCCTCGCTGTAAGTCTTGCCATCGCTTGTTCCTGGGCCCCTGGAAAGGAAGTGTGGGCCAGACAAATCCCTGGGCTAAGTATCAGCAGAGCCACTGCAATAATAAAGGTTATTTTCATTTATTTCAGGTTTACTACATCCCAGCCTCTATGTTACATACTTAACGTGCATATCTCATTTTATTTTATTTTTATGTTTTTAAATTTCAGAATATTATGGGAGTACAAATGTTTTGGTTACACAGATTGCCTTTGCACTGCCCGAGTCAGAGCTACAAGCATGCCCATCCCCCAGACAGTGCGCACCGCACCCATTAGGTGTGAATATACCCATCCCCTCTTCCCCTCTCTCCCTGTTCATCTGTAATTTTCAGATGAAAAAAATTGAGGTCGAAGACTTGGAAATGAGGGTGACACGTTATAAAAGAAAAAGACAAGATTTGGAATCAGATAGACTCCGTTTCAACTCAAGATTTACCACTTACTGTGTGATCTTGGGAAAGTTCCTTAAACTCTCTGTGTCCCTGGTTCTCAAACCATAGCATAGGATTGTTATTTCTCCCGGTTAAGATGATGCATTCTAAAACCCCAGACATAGTACCCAGACACAGGAAGGCATTTGCAAATGTTGGTCCCCTCCTATCTCCATTCCTGGGATCTACCTTCAAAACTGCAGAGTAATATGGATCCAGGAAGTGTTCACTCTGGCTCCAGCGAGGGAGAGGGGAGAGTGATTCTCTATATCAGGTAAAGGATGTGGGTGGGGCAGTAAGCTCACGCATTTTTCTGCACCCTCTTCTCCTCCTAGCAGAGCCCTAGTAAGTCCTTATGAAGGCTTTGTGTGAAAAGCAGCACCTCCAGGCAGACATGGCCCCATGGAAGACAGGTTGGTGGGAAAACACTTTCTTAGTGTGAAACAAAAAAGTGTGTCAGGAGTCCCCAAGACCTCCCGCCAGGTTTGATAATTTCTTAGAAAGATTCACATGATCCAGCATGTAGTCATATTTATGGCTGTAATTTATTACAACAAAACGACATAAGGCAGAATTAACAAAGGGAAAACAGCATGGGGCAATGTCTAGAGGAAACTGGGCACAAACTTCCTGGAGACATTCCCCAGTGGAGTCACTCCAGGTGTGCTTAATTCTCTCAGCAAGGAGTTGTGACAACATGTGACAAATGTCTCAGTACCTGGACTTTTTATCAGGTGCCGGTCACTTAGGCACCGCCTGCCTAGCATGCACCAAACTTCAAGACATCCCAAAGGAAAGCAGGTGTTCAGCATATGCCATGTTGTTTGCACAGACTAGGCATAATGAGCCATTCTTATCAGGGAATGGTGAGAATTCTCCCCAAATTCTACTTTCTAGACCCTAGTCATGGGCCAACGTTGCAAGCAGGCCTTTATGTGGATAGCAGTCTCAGACCTGCTCAGTTTACATTAACTCATGTTAGCACAATCTCAGGGTACGTTACCTCTCATCTGCGTAGAAAGGCACAGTCGTGTGCCAGGACACAGGAATTCCAGAGCAGGATACAGATGGATTTTTGCTCCAGTCTGTCTCCTTGGCTTGATACCTGTAGGCAATAAACAACCTGCCCAGATTTGCATGGCTTTCCTGCCTTCTAGAAACCCCTCACACGGAAGAGCACACTGCCTGACCTCATTTTGCCTTTACTCTCCGGTCTTTTAAATGTTGACTGATCAGCCTTTTCTCACTGACCCAAATTGCCTTCTCTGGAGCAGCTTTTTGCAAATACAGCAGATTTGACGAATGTTTTACAAGAAGTTTGGATGACTTTTGCACAGGTTTCTGCCTATTTGATGCCGATTAAAAAACTTAAGATGCCGAATTTATCTTATACTTGGAAATCCATAAGCACCATTATTTATGTCTCTGTGTCTTCTTTTTTTTTAATCTTTGTTTTGTTTTTATTCAGTAAGCAACTCTGTGGAGTAGTTAGGACTGTAATTGGGCAGTTTAAGATTAGTGTGGTTAAGTAATTATATCAGGAGAATTTGTTGGGAAGACTTGGACCAGAATAGAGATCTGCTGTTAACGAATATCTTTCCTATTGAATCACATCAATGCTATAAAAATAATTTCATGGAAAGAACTACCATGGGTAGGCAATCTCAGTCCAAATACAGGCAGGCCTTGCTTTTCTGACCTCCCGTAGCAGTAGCAAACCCAGTGGAGTTCTGATCAAGGGGTCATTGCCATGGAGTGATTTCAGAGCCCAGAGCCAGATGGACTGGTCAATTATTCTAAAGTGATTGGAAACTAACAATATATCAGAATAAGGGCACGCCAGTACACATACAGTTGACCTTTGAAAAACACAAGTTTGAACTGCATAGGTCCACTT
This sequence comes from Avahi laniger, assembly GCA_963575035.1. Taxonomy (NCBI): domain Eukaryota; kingdom Metazoa; phylum Chordata; class Mammalia; order Primates; family Indriidae; genus Avahi; species Avahi laniger. The sequence goes on from CAUYSK010025861.1 coordinate 23,854, forward strand.
ATATATGGGATTTCTTCTGCCTCTGCCAGCCCTGAGACAGCAAGACCAACCCCTCTTCCTCCTCCTCCTTAGCCTACTCAACACAAAGATGGAGAGGATGGAGACTTTTATGATGATCCACTTCCACTTAATGAATAGTGAATATGTTTTTTCTTCCTTATCATTTTCTAACAACATTTTCTTTTCTCTAGCATACTTTATCATGAGAATATAATATATGATACCTATAGCATGCAAAATATGTGTTAATCGACTGTATTATCGGTAAGGCTTCTGGTCAATAGAAAGCTGTTAGTAATTAAGTTTTTGGAGGAGTTAAAAGTTACACGTGAATTTTGACCGCATGGGGATCAGCACCCCAAACCCCTATGTTGTTCAAGAGTCAACTGTAATCAAGACGTGAGAAGCCCTATCTAGTCATCAAATAAAGTGAGGAGAGATGTAAGAGAAGAACTCACAGTATGATGGGATGGATATATCCAGTAATGAAATAGCAAGTGAGGGGCAGAGTTCAAGACAAGGACAGAGATCCAATTATTTTGTCAGGAACTGGACTTGGATACTCACTTTTTATCTCCAAGTCTACCCCATTAACAGCCCATATTTTCTCCTTCTTATCTGGATATAAGTTGTCTAGTGAGTGGGTAGCTCATCTGTTTGAAAACCACTATTTGTCATGATCAAGGCTTAACTTATTCAGGTTTTATTCACTATTTCACAAATGTTGAAATAACCATTTGGGCAGTAGAGTTAGTTTTATAGTGACATCCCACCATAAAAGATATTTAGTATTCAATAAAGCTTGCAGTCTTTTACCTTAATGTTATGTCTTAATATATTGACTCGGGTCTCATTGGAAATCTGAAACACAGGTTCCATGATCTATACACTTAATAAACCTTTAAATAACAAAGCGGGATATACTTGAAGGGCCAATTGTCTTTGTTTCTATTTCATGCCTGCACTTTTATGGGCCTGATGATTAGGACTCAAACTGGCCCTTGGAAACATTGCTGAGTTAGCAAAGTTCTTTTCAGCCCTTTCTTGACTTCTCCTTGCTGCATGGAAATTCTTTCTTCAGGTGCCTGATGCTCTCACACATTTTAGTGTCTGCCTCGTTCCTAATGGCTTTTTTTTTGCCCTAGATTTATCTTATATACCAGCCCAGGGTTCTTCAGTATTTTGGGAGTACTTTGTTAAGTTTTTAATTTTTAGTTTCTTACAGAGAAGGATCCCATCTATAATCTCATGAATTTTGAACCAATCTAGGGTAGAATGAGTGGGAGTAGTAGTCTGGAAGGGAAGAAGACAAGCACAGTACCAGCTGGTGCCCAGAACGACTTCTGTACACACAGTCAGACCCCAAAGCCTTCTAGCATTAGCACAGTGGGAAACCTGACATTTCACCTTCACATAATTTTCAGGAGGAATTCTTGATGTTTATTTAAACCTGGACTCTCTTATCTAAGCGCTGTGGCTGGGAAGGACACAAGGTGTTACAGGGTGTTGAGACTTAGTCTAGTTAGGTGTATTGTTGGAAAGATGAGACCATGGTCTATAAATCCTGAGAATGGTCATGATTTCTGTATTTCTCAGCCTGGGACATCCAAGGAAATTGTCTTAAAATGCAAAGCACCATAAAAGCTCTGGAGCAGCACTGACAGAATGCTGGCGACTTCCAATGGTAAAAGTTGTCCTCGGTGGCATTCTTGGTCATGAGATACTTTTAATTTTATGCCTTCTTTTCAGAAGGTTAATTATTACAAACATTGTCTTTCTCCAAAACACAAGGCCCCTAATATGGGTCAAACAAATAACAAAGTTCTCCCTGGCTCTTATAGAAGAGATAAAATATCCCTTGAGATAAGTCTACGGGAAACACAGTTATCAATGCTGAAAGCAGAAGATAGCAAGAGAGAAAGACAAAGTGTGGTCTAAAGAAAGACTCGCTGCTCCTCTTCTTGTGGGTGGATATATTTAAGAGAAACAATTTGGAACTGGAAGCAGAAGGCAGATTTACGTGTGTGTGTGTGTGCCTGTGTGGCGAGAGAGACCTTGGGTTGTAATGGGCTAGAGTTAGGTGTGAAGTGTGATTGCCTCCATGAAACTGTTCATTCATGAGACTTAAATCTTGCACATAATGAGGACAACAAACTCTAACATATTCATGCAAATGTATGCATTTCTTGTATGCATTTCTTGTATGCATTTCTTAATGTTGCTCTCATTATCCATTTTCTTGCTGACTTTACCAGATATGTGAGCCTCTGGCTTCATCGGCTCACACTAGCAGTCAACAAATTCCTAAAGAGCATTTAATGAGCCCAGCTCTCTGCTTGGAACTAGGAATATGCAGTGAACAAGGCATTGTGTTAAGTGAGGCAGGCTTTCTTTCAGTCCACTCCTGCAGTCCTCAAACTTGAGTGTGAAAAACTTCTTTGCCTTGTGTTCTCTGATTCTTACTGAGAAGATGCTGTAATGTTATGCTTTTGTTTGATTTTTCCTCCTCATAGAAACTACCAGACTCCTTCTATGTGGTTTGAACACAAAGTCAGTCTGAGTACCACCATACCAACCCCAAATTATTGTTCCTGGGCCTGGTGTAGCATTTTCCCTCAAGGAAGAATCTTGTCCAGCCAGTGTAGTGGTTGGAGGATTAAGGAAGGGCCCTACCGCATGATGGCTTATGAGTCCAAACGTTTCCACCCCTCGCCCATCTCATGAGCCTCTCAGCCATCTATACAAATAGCATCATCTCCCCCAAAACTTTGACCATTACACTGAAACTCTCCAAACATAAGTAGTTACTGGCCCTAACCAAGGGAGTTGGCTTGTGGGGATCTGGGTGAGATGATGGTCCTTGTCTTTAGTGAATTACAATCTTCTGAGCAGACAAACATGTAACAAACAACAAGAGACCAACAGAGGATAAAAAACAGGTGGTCTGGATAATAGCACAGTTGAAATCCTTTCTCAAAGGAGTCATACTTAACACTGAGCCACCAAGCACAGATTTGTTCTCCAAATTAAGAAGCAAATAAACAAATAAACAAACAATTTTAAATGATGGTAGGGTGAAGCCAGAGAAGGTAGGTGTAGAAAGAGGGGGTTTCAAGGAGACAGTAGTGAGGCAAATAACTTGCAGCTTGAGAAACATGATGATGATTTAACATTTATTGAATTGTATTTATATCACATTGATATGGATTATTTCATTTGATCTGCACAACAAACTTAAGATATGAATAATGACTTGTCTAAACATAGGATCCTCAGAATTGGAGTTTGGGAGGTTTTAGGGACCAGCACATTCCTTGAGAATACAACTCTAGGCAGCTAGAGTGAGGTGCAAGGACATGAAGTAGAGCAGGAGGAAGAGCCATGATGAGGGTGTGTTTTGCAGTGGTCGAGACCAAACGTTACTGATTTCTTGATCATGAGAACCATTCCTCTGAGATATACAACCCATGTCTCAGAACTTTCCCCAGGAGGTGAAAAGGGGCATGCATTTACCCAAGACTTGCATCTCCCTTGGTAAAAGATTATCCCTGGGGGGCGTTAAGTTTCTTGCCCCGCAATCATTTCGGTTGTACATGCCTGGGAACCATGGCAGCCAGTAGGGAAGCCTGGGATGGGAGGTGAGAAGCCCACTGTGTCGGCAGGAGGGGAGGTGCCGGTGCTATCAGCCTGTGCCCATGTGCTATGGGTCTGACCCCACACAGGATGGAACAAAAGACAGATGAGGCCAAGAGGATTTGAAATGATGCAAATGTGGTGTCTACTACTGTATTTTTTTTTTTCATTTTACAAGTGAAGAAAATTAAGGATCAGAAAGCTAAGTAAATTGCCTAAGGTTAAAATCTAGTATGTACTAGGGAGGAAAATTTAAAAACAGAGATTCCCAACTACTCTTCCAGACTCCCAGTCAGTAATTACTGATAGAAAGGCTTCTCATGAAAACTTTCAGAAATTGACCCCCTAGGTGACATAGAATGGAAATTCAAAGAGCATCAAAAAGAATTGTAAGGAACCTGTGAGTGAGAAACCACACTAAGTTACTACAGGACAGTGGAAATAAGAGGATGTCTTTACCCCGGAAAGCATTCAGTGTGGCCGACCACACCCTTCGATCGCGCGTTCCTTTGGTGCTCTCACCCCTCACACACGACACAGATCAGAGCTGCATGTCAGCACTCTTAAATGTACTTGACTTTGTTCCAGAACAAAGAGATGGCATTGCTTCTATCTGTTTCACAACTGTCTTCTGCCAGAGACTGTGTTAAGTAATTCACATGAATAGCACTTCAAGGCAGGTAAGATCATCTCCATTTTACAGATGATGAAACTGAGGCTCAGACAGGTAAAAGAATGTTCTTTGCTTTCCCGTATGGTCTCCCTGGTATATATAGCAGCTGTACATTTTGATTTTGGTTTTTATGTGCCTTCTAGAGTAACATTCTAGAGGAGGAATTATAAACCCTGATTGGGTATTAGTATAATTTAGGAATCTTATGAAAATTACAGAACCCCAAGCCCCTTCTCAAACCTGCTACACTGGACCTTCTATAGTTGAGGGAACAGATATCTGTAATGTGACCGTATCTCACAGGGGGTCTGATGGGACGCCCTGGTTGACACTCAAAGGAAAAGGCAGAAAACAGTGAGCATGTTCCTGAGCTGCATGAAATAAATGTGCAATATTCAGAACAGGGGTTGGGAGAACAGAGAGTCCCGTTTGTACAAATCATGTCACTCTTCAGAGGTGCTTTAAATTTGGGGTAGCTTACTGTAAGGGCAGGAGTCGGAGAGCGCAAGAACGGCTGTGCTGGGGATTAGGACTGTGCCTCGGGGACTCAAGACAAAGCCAGACACAGCCCGCGAGGCTGGCACTTTGGGCAAGGCTGGTGAGAGCAGCCCTCTCACCCACATTTGACAAGCAAACAATAGTTTCTCCTGGCTCAGTCTGTGTTTTTGGCGGCAGGGAGTGGGCACAGGTTTTAGAAGGTGCGCAGTCTTGCCAGCCGCTCAGTCTGCACCTGGGCTTTGCCTTGCCCTCCAGTTCCCGATCCACAGTCCCCAGCCCTCCCTCCAGGACACACTCATCCCCACTCCTCCCACACACCCAGGCTACTTTTCAGCAGGACAGCTTTTCCGACGTTGGACACTGAGTGATTGTAATCAGGTACAATTTCCCGACCACACAGTTGTGCCAATCATGTAGCCTCAGGTATAATTATGAAAGCTGTCCCAGAACTTGCTGTCTACACTGTACTTAATGGGAGGAATGATCTCTGGTTCGCTACTAAATATTTTGAAAGAAAATCTGTAGGCATGACAAAGTTCAGGCACCAAGTAGAAATGGGAATCAGAGTGCCCGTTCTTTGAAAGGCATGCATGAGTTTTAATTATCTACTCATCCAAGATTTAAAATTTTTCATTTTGCTATAAAAAGCAGAGAATGATGACAACCTGATTTCATGTGCACACTGGGAATTAAATTGGTTGAGAATATTGTCTGCTGTCACTTCTCTCTTATTTTTTCCTTTGAAATGTTATTTTTTCCCATTCTATGAATACTAAATACAGAAAACATGGAAAATGCAAAAATGCATAAAGATAAATGGCTTATGATCTCATAGGTCGGATAAAACTTCTATTAACATTTTTATATATTTCCACCCAGTCTCTTTTTCATGCCTACACACGCAGGCAAAATAATTAAGATTGTATTAAAGTGGTTTTATATTCTGATTTTTTTGTTTTATATTACATTATTTATGCCACTAATTACACTTTAAAACCAACTTTTCTAATAATTCTATAATATTTCATCTATGATCATATCCTACTTTATTTTACTTTATTTTCCTATCATTGGATATTTAAATTATTCACAATCCTTTGCTGGTAATTCATAATAAATCAAGAAATCACCCAACATGTTGATGAAGCTCGTGCTACGCGTTGACGCTGTCCGTGGCAACATGGCGTGATGAAGTGTGAATGGGCCGAGTCCTGGTTCTACCACCAGCTCTGAGCTTCTAGACAAGTCACTAAAAATGTTCTCATCTGGAAAATGGAGCTCACGTTAACGGCCTTGGTTATTTCTCCAAATTTTCTCCCTCCATTCCCTAGTGCAAAACTAATCGTGTCAGATGCTCTCTGAGTGAGGCAAAGCCCAGATGCAGCCTGGGATGCTGGCAAGAGCTGCACACTCTTGCTCCTGGTGTTTCCGTAACCTTGCAGCTACACATACACTCACGTTTCCTTTTTTAACACTACCTAAATTTCCAAGGTCAAATCCAAATCCTGTACTGACTTTTCTCCCTCCACATGCGTTGCTCCTTCTCTGGCCCTTCCTTTGCCAGGCCCCGCACGGGCCCTTCATCAAGGTACAGTCCCCGATCCTGGCTCTTCAACCATGACCTCTTGCGCCTCTGCCTTTGGGTCTGCTATTCCTTTTTCCTGGGATCCTCTCCTCCCACACCCACCTCAGCTTTTTATCCAGACTCTCCTCATGCCTGAAAAGTCATCTCCAGCCTCAGCTCCTCTGGGAGGGTTTCCCACCCTCACACCATAGACGAGGCTGAGCAACCCTTTTTGATGATTCTGTAGCCTGAAACTATGTTACTCTAAGTGACAAAAATGTTCTGTTTTCAACTTTCTGAATTTGAATGTTTGGTGTTTTGTTTTTTTTTTTTTATTCATCATTTCTGGCAAAATCCCAATCACACATCAGCCTTGTTTTCTTTTGTTTTCTCCTCAGTTTCCCTCTAGATATTTCTTCAGCTCTACATGGTCAGATGACTGCAGTTTGCTTAGATGTGAGCCTACCCTAAACCTGATCAGTCTACAATATCTATTGCGTATGAATGAGTCTGTGAGACTTATTCCTTACCATCAGAAAAAATATAAAACAGCAAAAAAAAAAAAAAAAAAAAGAAAACTCTCAGAGTACAAGCTTACGCAAAGAAAAGTAGCTGGCAGTTCATAGCAAAATCCTGAGCTAGATTCCTGGCTCAGTTCTCCAGCTACGTGGTCTTGAGTAAGCCTGTGAGCTGTGTTCTTTACCTAGTCACGTGAAAATAATACTTGCTAATTCTTGACTTACATACGTAGAATGATGTCTAATACAATAATCGCTTCATAAATGATAACTTTATTAGAAATTATCCTCAGCTAGCTGTTGTTAGAAAATATTAGAAACATTCTCATCCATCGGTATTTTTACAGAAGAATCACATAAAAGGATTCTATTGAAATTCTAAGAGAATAAATAAGACGTATGTGGTTATTGATATTTGGTTTTGACACCAAAATATCCAATCATTAAAATTATTATTAACAATGAAACAGAGTCTATGGATCATGCATTTATCTCCAACTCTCTAGCACCCGGCGCAGTTTCTGGTACATGTTTAGTTCCCAGGAGAAATAATATCAAATTGAATTTATGATGAAATAAATTTTTAGAGGCTTTGATATTCCATTTTTTAAACAACCAATCTGTTCTGCACACACACATATTAGCATATTTATGTGACAATGAAACCATTAAAAAAAGAGAAGATTATTAGGTTATGGGCATTAAATTAATGGAGAAGACATAAAAGATCACATAGATTGGGCTGGATTGCATCTTTTAGAAGGAGATACTGAGGCCCAAACAGATTCCATGAACTGTCGGGACACAGAGCTTGAGGAGCCGAGTTGGGATTAGAGTTCAGTCCCCAGCCTTTGCCTCCCCCACCCCCACCATCAAGCTTCCCTTCATGCTTCAGACCACCTCACCTGCTCACATCACTGGATTCTCCTGTGTCTTTCAAAATCTTATGTATGTATCTAGGGTGAAAATAATTTTACGTTTAATTTGATGTTAAGCATTGATCAGATTTGCAAAGTACGTCTAAGTGTTTTGTTGTTATTGTTGTCACTATTCCCCTCTCTCCAATCCCTGTGCCAATTCCTAAAGCTTGGTCGTGTTTTTTTTTTTCTCCCTCCAAAGAATTCTTTCTTATAGAAATGAATCCCTTGTGAATTTTTATGTTATATGTCAAGCTCCTTTATGAATCTGTCTAAGACAACTGAGGAACAAATCCCAGGACAAGAGGAATTTGTATTCACACATCTAATTAACCTTTAATTATCTATTATGACTGCCTTGCAGTTCAATAGTTGCTTGATTTTTATTATCTGCCTAATTAGTGGGTTTAAGTGGCTTTTTATGTCAGATTTTATTATATCAGTTTGCTTACACAATTTCAGGACACTCTAGAGAGTTTCAATATCATTGCAATGCTTAAGTGCCGTATATATATATTTGTTTTGTTTGTTTGATTTTTCTTTTCAAAAATGAAGTGCTTTGACCAATTTCTCCCACTAGAGTGTATAAGTAGTCTATGAAATTCCTTAATGACAGCAAAAGCCTTTTCATTAATTGTGCATAAATTATCAACACAGCCAGTCAATCCTAATTAATCATTTTCTACCTAATAATAAGATTGACAGACTAAGAATTCTGAAACAAGGGGAGGGGTGAAGTGAAGGAAATCACCCAAATACTGCAAGGTAAGGCAAACTAACAAATACGCACATATTTGTGAAATAAGGTTCTATAGCCATGCACATATAATTTTTTAGAAAAGTCTTTGGATTGTAGCTAATTGAGTGTCCATCTATAATATGATTGTTAAGATTTTAAAATAATCAATTAGATGTAAAATACTATTATTCCATATCACTGATCTTTTTCCTTTTCTTATTCTTTCTTGTAGATTTCTTTTCCAAATAAAGCATAAACTTGCCTTCACTCATATAATTTGCATTTTCATATGTCAGTTTTCTTTTCTTGTTCAGTACATGAACTTTCTAAATAACTGAAAATTAACATGAACACAATTTAACTAATTCTGTCCATATAGAGCTGTATGGTTGTCTCTAATATTGGCCATGATTGTAATTTCCATTAATGTTTCTGAGCTTTTCCTTTATTTTCTTTGTCTCTATTTCCTTGGCTTTAAAATAGAGTTAAGCAGTTTGAATTATTTCTAGATTTCTGTCTCTGTCTCTCTCTGTACTGGAGAGATATAAAAAGATCTAGTGCTTAATACAGTCTTCATTTTATCACTAATAGTCAAAATGCTCAGTGGCAGTTACTTTATGTATGGAAACAATGGTACAATACAGAGTAAAAGCACTGGGGCATGCTGTCTCCTGCATAGAGCAGGGACCAAGAGTAATGGGTTCCATTCCCTACTCTATCTTTGATTTACTATTTAGCCTTGGGCACATCATGCTTCTTACCCTCTCAATGTCTTATTCTTTCCATCTGGAAAGCAAAGATAATTGTACTTGGAGCGAGGGAAAATGGAGGACGTGCTATAAATTACTTTGGGTAAAAATTATTTGCACATTCAAGGATTATTCTGAAATATAATCCATCTCACATTTATTGAGCACCTTCTATGTTCTAAGAATTCTACTGGACACCAAGGATACAGAGTTTGACATTACCTTGGTGCTCATTATCTAACAAGGGGTAGCCACGTAATGATAATCATTATATAATGTGATAAGTTAATATTGATGAATCCACCTAGAAGAGAGAATTGAACTCAAATTTGTCTTAAATATCTTCTGAAATTATTGCCTCATCACAAGTCAAAGTGAATTACATTTATAAAGATACTTTGTCTATTAATAATATGAAGAAAGACAGGGAATAAATAATTAGAAAAATCACCAGTAGATTGGATTATTTCTTGCAAACCTTTTTCCCTATTGTGGAAGAATTGCACATTAACTGCCTTTGCTATGTGACCTTGCAGTGCCTCCCGTTAAAATTGGCAAAGTGTAGACCCCTCTTCCATCCACAGTGGTTTTAGTGAGAGGACTTGCCTTATAGAATGCAATATATTGTGCCAATGAAGGGACATTGTCCCAGTTCTGAGCTGAGCCTTGAAGAAGGATGGGCAGTTTCTGAAAGCCTGTTTGGATTTCCTACCCTTTGCCAGGAGAAAATCATGCTTCAGGTAGCTGTTGCTCCTCAGCCTGTGCCACGAACAAAGAAACACGAAGCATACTGGACTCCACCTAAAGCCTGGATTCCGGTTCAACCCAGCTAATATCAGCTGGGTCTCTGAAACATGCAGGAGCATAAAATAAATGCTGTTGCTGTAAGCCTTTGAGATTGGGGGACTGTTTGTTACACAACATTATCATGGTTAAGGAAAAGTGCTGGTTAATGAAATACCTTTTTGTGAGCCCAAATGAAATTACTGACTGAGGGAGTGGTCATCAACCAATGATAAAACTATTAGATGAAAGGATGATGGAAAGCTGAGTAATTACAAGTTGCCAGACTATGACTCTGCAAACTTTTCAATGGCAAGATCAAGCTTTCACTACCTTAACCCAGTGTGTCACTAGTAATGCAACATCCAGACACCACAGTGCATCAATCAGGTGGCATATAAACTCTGCAGCATGACCTATGAAGTGTTTTTTCCAAAAATGATAAACCTGAATTTAGTAAAATCCTAGATTCAACTTCCCCTTTACAGGGAATATGAGGCATAGAGGTAGAAATTAAATAATGCCACAAGTTAACATCAAAAAATTTAGCAAGGGCATATTCTATAGGAAACTGGTTACTTTAACAAGCCAATGTTGCAAAAAGAAAAAGTGACAAAGAGGCAGAAAAAAATATAACAGCCAAATGCAATGTGTGGTTCTAGATAGGATCCCAGTTTAAAAAATACAAAAAAGCTGTAAAAGGCATTTGAAGATAATTCAGGAAATTTAAATATGAATTGGCTATCAAATCTTATTCAGAAATTATTATCAATTTTGTTTGGTTTACTAGAGTACTGTAGTTAGGAAGAAAAATGTCCCAACTTTTAGAGATGTATACTTAATTATTTAGGGTTTGTAGCTTATATGTGGATAATTGATTTGAAATTACTTCAAAATGTGGATGCTACAATTTATGGCAAGATATTAATGCCAATTAAATTCAGAGAAAAGATATAAGATATTTATGATTCTATTCTTTCTTTCCTTCTTTTTTTTACTCTACTTGCAAGCTAGATGATTCTATTCTTTTTAAATTTTTATATGTTTTAAAAACTGTAAAAAAGACCAGTGACAGTGCACTTGGGTCTCAGGGTGAAATCATTTAGGATGCCACTCTCCATGCAATCTGGCTCCAAATTTAGTGTTGTTTTAAATATTCTCCAATTATTTTACTATTTAAAGACTGTATCCAGAAGAGATCAGTAAGCTACATAAAGATAAGTAGCAGTTTCACATTTGTTTTCAGTTAGCCCAAACACTCAGTGGGTATTTGAATAAATACATATTAGCCATTCCATTAAAGATGATAGAAAGAATTCTCTTTTCATTATTTGTTACGTGACTGTATATTGCCTTCCTTTGTACTTATCAGTGGGAGCATAGACTATGGTCATACACCAGCCACTGCCCCCATTCTAGATTTGCTCTGCATGTCAGATAATACAGAGTGCAAGGGAACAGCCTATGTGCTCGCACACCAAATGGGTCTATACAATTTTTTTCTCTAAGTCTCTGTGATGGGCCAAATATATTTAGGAAGGAGAGTGAGTATGACATAAACAGATATCAAGACTCTTACAATGTTGATTTTAGTTATAAAAAAAGTCTATCATATTATTAATACCAACAGATTAGTTGAGCCACTTTTTTTAAACCTCTAATCAAGTGTCCCATGCTTGTCATGTAATTGTCAAGATACTGGAATTGATTGACAGGTATAGCAAATTCCTCAAGGGGAATTTTTTTGAAAGGAAATGCATAGTAATTTTAATACAGCAATTAACTAAAAACATTCATAATGTCAAATACATAAGTCTCTTTCTCAGTTCTTATAATAGCACAGAGCTCAGAAAAGTGACTCTTTTTTTTTCTTTGAGACAGAGTCTCACTCTGTCACCTGGGCTAGAGTGCTGTGGCATCAGCCTAGCTCACAGCAACGTCAAACTCCTGAGCTCAAGCAATCCTCCTGCCTCAGCCTCCCGAGTAGCTGGGACTACAGGCACACGCCATCGCGTCCGGCTATTTCTATTTTTAGTAGAGATGGGATCTCCTTCTTGCTCAGGCTGATCTCAAACTGCTGAACTTCAGTGATCTTCCTGCCTCGGCCTCCCAGAGTGATAGGATTACAGGTGTGAGCCACCATGCCCAGCCAAGACTTTCCTGAAAGAGATGAAAGGACGTTTTATCTGTATAGTATCACACAGATGTAATCTCTTTCAAAACATTAATAATGAAAATGATGATGCAATAATTCATTTTGCACCCACCATCTCCCAGGAAACAAACAAAAATGCTCTAGGCATATTTTTTCTTTAAGGGTAGTGGTGGGGAGTAGTTTGAATAAAAGTCTTGCATGCTCACAGCATTATTTTTCATAGCAATAGTCCTGGCAGGGATTAAAATATAATGAAACAAAACAAAAGAAAGTTTTAAAAAAATCAATAAATTGGAGTCGTGAACTGAAGCCTTACATGGGAGACTAACTTTTTCTATTTTTGGGGGTGAGGGGGACATTAAGTAAATTTAGCACCAGATAAATATAATTAGTATAAAGTAAAATGCAATATTGAATCAAATGCTCTGAGAATTCAAGGTAAAATAGCACTCTGTGTATTTGAGACGAAGGGAGGAGGGCTGCTTTTCTTTAACTATCGGGGTAAAAGCCACAGTTTCTACATCACTGTTAACATATAGAATTAAACTTGAGAGCTCACGTTTGGACGTTGTCAGGAATCATTGATACTGATTAGAAAGAAGATCTAACAAGAAAGCAATGGGCCACACGTTGGAAAGGAGAGACGCTACTGTGGAATGTCGGCAAGGATGGATCCCTCGTCAGGGCAACTGGTCAAAGGGTTCAGATGCTGTAGTTAGGAATGAGGAAAGAACCTTATGACAGTTGGGGACTGTATGGATTACGACAAAGCAACAGAGGAAGGATTGCAGAATATATGTTTATCCTCAAATATTATAGAGCAAATTTTAAGGGAAAAAAAGAAGGAAGTAACTCTTTTGTTGCAGTTTACAAACAGTTGAAAACATGTCAATATAGTTGACAGTAAGCACGGATGTACGCTGGGGAAAAGAATCTCTTTTCAATAAATGGTGCTGGGAAAACTGGATAGCCACATGTAGAAGATTGAAACTAGACTCCCACTTCTCACCTCCCACAAAAATCAATTCAAGACGGATAACAGACTTACTCTTAAGGCATGAAACCTCAAGAATTCTAGAAGATATTGGGAAGACCCGTCCAGACCATCAGCCTAGTCAAAGAATTCTTGAAGAAGACTTCCAAGCAGGCTTGGGTATGTCACTTTCTGGGGTATGTCACTTTCTGTCACTTTCTGGACCAGTTTGTCTAAAATGAAACACCCTGAGTTGGCATGTAGCGGGAAAGAGTTAAGGCGGCCCTTAGGATGATGCTTATAGGCTGTTAGTTATTACCTTATTTGAAATCATTGTTTTCCTATTCAGAACATTAATTTAACTAATCATAATGGACTGGCATTATGATGGTTTAATTGAGGTTAAGCAGTGAAGTCTGTAATATTTAATTAAAGGTGAAAAAAACTTCTTATATTATAGAATATTTTAAAAACCCTGTACATGTCTCTGCTATCTTTTACCCCAAGAATTATCTGAAATCTCCCTTTTCTGTTGACAGAGCAAAAAGCAGTTGCTCTGCAATATCTGTTTCATTTAATGTCTTTGTTTTAAAGAGTATATTCAGAGGGTTTCAGAGGAAAGTACTAGGCCACTCAGTTGGCAAATTCAAAACCTCAGAGTTGTGTCCCTTCCTTCAGCCCACTGCAAAAACCTCCTTTGTATATTCCTGTGACGGACTGCTCACTGTAGCTGAACAAATATTCATTTTATGCATGATTTTCTTCTTCTCTCTCTATTTATCAGTATATAACTTAAAAGCTTTGGCTTTGGCAGTAACCACATGACATTCCCCAAATCTGGTGGCATTGGTAAAATAAGAATCTAGGATCTCTAAAACAGAGTATCAGTGACAGAATCTTATTGTTCGATTTTAAGTCATTATTAAAGTCCCAAGCAAAGCCAACTCTAAATGTGGAGACAGATAAGAAGCCCTGTGGGGGTCTAAGAAAAGAAATGAGTCTGGTCCCGACTATTGTCTGATTTTTTGCTACCCACTGGGAATGAAAGAAATGCAAATGGGATTGAAAATGAAATAAGAATCAGCATTGGACTAGCACAGTTGGATAGGAGGCAAATGCTTATTATGTACAGTGTTCATTTTTCTAGAGGAGTGGGAGACTGCTGTAATGCTTAGGAGATGAACTTTTCTAAATCAAAACCAGTTCCATTTTTGCCTTCTGCATTCTCCAAATAACATAATAATAGAACTTACCTTTGCTAATATTTATTGCTTTCCCAATTATGTGCCTTGCATTGTGCTAAGAAGTGTTTTACCTGCACTATGTTATTTAAGTCTCATATCCCTCATGTAAGTTCCTCAGTACAAATGCTATAAAGTTTAAAAAGGTTCTGTAATTTGCCTAAGTTCACACAGATTCCAAATAGTGGATACTGGGCTCAAATCCAGGTCTATCTCCAAAGTCTAACATCTTAATGACTATTTTGCCTACTAATGAATCATTAATTTATGTACTCACATTAAATTCTAATGCTTTTCCAAACCCAAGTGGCCCTATTGTATATGACCAAATCATTGGACCTAGAAGGAATCTTCAAAAGTCATTCAAAGCATCCTTACAGTTTCAGCAGGGTGATGGTAAACCTTCCCTGTACCTCTTAAACTCTCCTCTTCCCTAAATAAATAAACAAATGCATAGAGGCTTTTCATCTAATAGCTCAACTTTCCCCAGCTAACTATTCCAGTACTGACCTCTACCGCTTGTGCATGCTTACATCTATGATAATTCAATACCCTCAAATGCAATTTAAGGAGACAGTTGGTCTAGGGACACAAAGCGCCTCTCTTACTCTGTAGTGAGTGACTGACTTGTCCTGGGCTGAGTGCTGTGGCAGGATACGAAGAAATTACCTCAAAAATTAATTAATAAGACCAGGCATTTACACATCCAGCTTACAGCGGCTATGCTGCCTGTGTGCAGTTCAGTTATAAATTGTGTTACAGCCTCTAATACCAACAGGATTTTAGAAGGTCCAGACGAAGAGACAGGAGTAGTTAAGGATGATTTCGTATATGACATGAACCTGTTTTTGGTCTTGAGGAAAACCAGCTTTTATTAAGTGCCTGTTGTTTGGCAAGGAATGTCGTATTTGGTAGATGCTTGTTCATTTGATCTTTACAAAGTAGACATTATTGTCTTTTCACATTTTATAAAGAGGAAAATTGCAGTTCAAAAGAAATTAATTGACTAAATCCACGCAGTAAGTTTTTGAATCAAATATTGTCCCCCACCGATCTCAATTTGTTTCTTTTTAACTACCTTGCAGTGATTGTTGTATCATGTATAGGTAATAGTAACTGTTTCTTGCCCAGAATCCATTGCCTTTTTGGTAACAGCTCTTCTGCTTTTCTTTGGGAGACTACCCCACCCTGACTCTCTCTGCGTATGCTTTAGGTAAGGCTGACTTACCTCCATTAACTTTAGAGTCGGACATGTGACAATCAGCAAAATCAACCTTCTTGAACACTGTAGTTGTTTCAGATGGTGTAATTGGCCAAGTATGTGTATTGAGATAGAAAGGCCTTTCCTGCCTCTAGAGATCCAAGCTTTGAAGATAGGAGTCCTTGATTTTTAGTTGCCGTCTTGCCACCAAAAAGTGAGAGTATATTTGAGACAGACACCATTATGGAAGAAAGCAAAAGTCAAGTGACATGGGCAGAAAGATCAGGGTATCTGCATTCGCTTGCCTGGCCACGTATAAATTAACTTTTTATTTTTGTCTCAACCAGTTGAAATTGATATTCTGCCATATAAAATCAAATGAGCCCAGGCTTGCATGGAAGGTATTCCAAGAATGGTTGACAATTTGGAGGAAGCAGAATGAACCATGGTTAGAATGAGAAAAATGGCATGTTCAAATAAAGGCATTCAGAATATAAAGCGAAAATGAAGTGAGGGTGTTATATAGGAGACAGCAGAGTCAAAATCCCTTGCATCATCTTCCTTTTCTTGCAATAAAAGAGAGTTTGGTTCACCCAGGCGGATGGCATACTGACATTTAAAGCAACACAGCAAAAATGCAGAGTATTAAAATGCACTGTGGAAATAATGTGCATCATATATTCATGATAAAAAGAAAGATACATATAATTGTAGACACCCTATCACAAATAGAAAATCTCCTGTGAAATATACTTACAGAAACACTCAATGTTTTATGCATATTAAAACATTCTCTAAGATGAGATTTGCCAGCAGTACCACAGTTCATCTTAAAATACAAATACGTTCTAAAAATAAAATGTGTGAACTAGAAAACACATTATTTGTTAAAATTCTATTTTGAGGTCAACAAAGATGCACTCCTAGTTCCTTGAAATTTGAGGGATTTTTATAAAACTGACTTTCAGTTGAGATTTTGAGAAACATCAAGGCAAGTTAAAATCTTTCGTGACTTTATTCAACCAAAAAGTGGCAGCAATTTTTTTTATCTTGTGTGAAATCTCTTAAAACAGCAAAAATGACCTAGCAAATAGCTCTAATAAGAGCTTCATGGCACAATTATTTTTTTATTCTTCTGAGAAAAGTCAAGCAAAGTATAAATCTATTCAAACAGATCTAAATCACAAACGTTAATTTAGCCCAAACTTTTTTTTTGTTGCATTTATCTAAAAATTGCTGTTGAGAAATAGCTATGTTTTAAATCTAAACTATTCAAATTAGTAATTAAAATTTTCAAAACAGCCCAATTCAACAAATAGTTACTGAGCAATTATTATGTGCCTTGCACTATTTGGTATTTATTAATAAAATACAAAGACAAATAAAATTGATCTAACCCATCAAGGAAGGGCCTCAGTTTCCTTATCTGTCACATAGGGATGGTGGTGGTAGTAAACTCAGGCTTGTCTGAATAAGTAAATTAGTTTAATAGAGCATTGGAAACAGTGAATGATGCTTGATAAATACTCTCTGAATGGTTGTTATTATTACTCTGTGAATAGATATATTCACAGAACTATGGAAGCATTGAAGAGGTAATAGCTAGTTCTGTTTTGGTACTGGAGAAGTCTTTGCCAAGAAGCGATAATTTTAGCTAGATTTTTAAGGATTAATACAAGTTCACTAAATGAAAAAATGCGGGTACATTCTCTAGGGAGAGACTGATGGGCCAGAATTCGAGAGCTGTAGAACTTGGTATGCTCAGAAAATGATGAGCAGATTGCCTTAGAGATGAAGTGGTGCTTGAATTTTATTCTCTGGGGCAAAGGGGAAAACTGAATTTTTCTTTTGTTGCAGACTCATGGTATAATAAAGATTAGTTTTAGAATTGCCCCCAAATTATCATGGGAATATTAATACACAGGAGTAGCGTGGTATGAAGTTAGAATCACCCAGCTTTAGACTCCGTCTGTCATTCAGTGATTTGTTTCTCATGAAAATATGAATAATAATACTTATCTCAGAGGGTTTTCATTTAAAAGAGACATTTATAGACTACCATTATATGTCAGGCACTATGTGGTGCTTTCCTATACATATGGTGCTGAGTAAATACAATTCACATATTATGAAAGTATTAGACAATATGATTACTAATATATTGATGCCCGTTTTTAAACATTTTTGGTTTAATTAGTGAACATTAGGCTTGGTTGAACTCATTAAGGAAAGAAAATATCAAGCATAACATAGGCAATTGGAAGAGTATGACAATAGAATAATGAAGCCCCATCATCTGTCTTCAACAGCCATCGACTCATGACGATTTTGTTTCATCCACAGTCCCGCTGATGTCCTCTGCTCTCTGGGTTATTCTGAATCGAGCTGCGAAGGAATATCATTTCATTATAAATAATTAAACATGCATCTCCAAGAGCTATTGTCTCATTTTTTTTAAATAAAACATATCCCCATGCCATTATCATACATAAATAAGAATTAACAATAATTATGTAATATTTTCAAGTATCCAACTTTTGCTCACAAGTATGTTCAATTTGTTTGAATCAGGATCAAAGTAAGATTCATACTGTGGTTGGTTGATTTATCACTAAAGTCTTTCTCGATCTATTCATCATTTTTTGTTTCTTTGTAATTTTTATTTTGTTGTATTGTTAAAGACAGCAGGTTGTGTGTCCTGCAGTTCCATCAAGTGTGGATTTTGCTTGCTATGTCTTTGAAGTGTCTTTAACAGGACCTTCAGGCTGCAATGTTTTCCGTCAATTGTTCATTAGGTCTAGAGGTTGGATCAGATTTAGTTAGACATGCCCTTTTAGCAAGATGATTTCATGAGTTGTGTCGTGTATGTTTATCAGGAGGTACATTATGTTGTTTGATCTTTTATTTTGTGATAATTGGCAACCATTATTTAGGACTTACAAAATGACGATTTTTTGACCCACAAACCACACAAAGGAACAAATAGCAATATTTTAATTCTATCATTCTTTTTTTCTCTTAAGCAGAAGTACTTCTATAAAGACAAATCTCCCCTTATCAATTACTTGTTTATCCTGAGATACAACAAGAAAATACTTTATAATTTCCTTTTATTTATCAGCTTTCAAAATCATGAATTGACACATGACTAGTCTCCAGAGGTAATCAATGAGTCTTTAAAAATATCACTATAAACTAAGGGATTGAGAAACATTTTATATTGTCAATGTTACCGAACCTCAGATTTTCTCAACTTTGGGCAGTGAGAGCTAATTCAAGCAGGTTCTTGAATACTTTTGGGAGCTTCCTTTTCAATATACAAGATACTCCAGGCTCATCTCATACATTTCCTGCCGCAGACTTGGAATTCACAATTTCTCCAAGAAACTCTGCTTTTTTTTCCCATAGTGAAGAACAGAATTTATCTAGAGACCAAGATCTAGGAATTAAGAATACTTTTTGCTATTGGGTTGGTCATTATTTCCAGGTCTTTTCATTGAAAAAGCAAAGGAGATTTTTTTTTCAGAAAATAAAATATATTATGAGTTTATATTTATGACTCCAATTCAAATCTAGGGCTACTGAATTTTAATTTACCCTCACCAATCCTTTGTTTTTTTACTTCCATGTCAAAAATCTTGTTTTTCAACAACATAAATGTGATTACTCACTTGCTTTAACCCATCCTTTATATAAAATACACACTGTAAAATTATCACCAACAATAACATTTTCCAAAAATAGTTTATGATTTTCTGTTTTTGAAGTTTATTTTGCCCTTAGGGTATATCTTGCTACAGATACATAGTGTAAATAATGTGTTTTATGAACACTTGGAATAGTTCTTTTCTCTATAGGAATGCCACCAATTAGACATTTAGTTTGTTTCCTTTAGTTTTAAAATTTAGAGATTGCTTTTTAAATTTAAAATATATTTAATAATTCTGTAAAGTACATAGATGGATTCAAAATCAAATGTACAAAGTCTATTCAAAACACAGGCTATTGAGACATGAGAAGTGATGTTTGAGCTACTGTCTTTCACCAGGGGAATTTTGAGGGCAACTGCTGAATTCATACATTTTTAAAATTTCTAGTTTCAGAAAAAGACTTAGGGCCTCCCCATCTAGAAACATATCTAGTCTGGAAGTGAAGAGGGTTGTTATGCACAAATTAGGAAGGGAGAATAGCAATAGGAAAACATTTCAGAAACTGCTCAAATATTTTTTGCTTAAAGAAAAGGTATACTAATTATCAAGTAATATTATGAAACGTATTAATTTAATTGAAAATTAAAGAAAAATATCAGCCACAATTTCTTTCTACTTTTGTGATATTTTATGTATCTGGTTTACAGAGCTGATATTAAGAAATCACTTAATACTTGCTATTTTATACTCTTATTTGACATTCTATCGTAAACATTTTCCATGTCATAGCATATTCTTCCTATTATTTTAATGGCTTCACACTATTCCTTCTAGTGAATGGGCCTTAATTCAATTAGCTGTTACACTATTGTATTTAGACAGTTTTCAATTGTTTTGCTGTTATAATAATCTTGCAATGAACACATATGCTTCTTAAAAATAATCTAAGCATTTTCTTTAGCTGTGGCAGCAGCATCAAGTAGTATTTTTGATCATCTGGGTTCATAATACTTTACCAAGTAGATAAAATATTTGCCAATTAGGATGCAAGGAAAAGCAAAAACATTAAATATTATTTTGAAACAGCTGCCAAGAGAACAGATGGAGGCCAGTAGTATCTGAAACATTTGACCTGTAGTTGCTCCTCTGTGACCAGATCAGTCTCTTCTCAAGATATATATATTTTTATTTCAGCATGTTATGGGGGTACAGATGATTAGGTTATGTATGATGCCATAGATCCCTGCTCAATAGAAAACACTGATTTTATCTCTCTCTCCTCTTGAAGATCATACTGTATGCTACCTTGAAGATCATACTGCATGCTACCTTGTTAAAGCACCCCATGTCAAAGAAGTATGACTGCATAAATCTTCTACAGATCTAGATTTTCTTTAGGATAAATTAAATCTGGCAAACACACTGCTAAAATGATTAGCCACAGCAATGAACCCCAAGGGAGCTCTGTGGTCTTATAATAATAATTTTACAACAATCAAGAAGGCTAACAGAGGGGATGAGCAAAAAGTTTTGGAGAGGGGGTGGAAGAAAGAATATAGAAGAAAACGTAGAGGTATAGGGCTAATTGCATGGAAGCTAGGAGATCTCAAAAGACACTGGGTTCAAGGGTGGGAGAGTTGCAATATGCTTGAGTGAGGAGGCTCTAGAAACTCCCTAGGAGAGTTTACGTTAGAATCTAGCATTTGCAAAACCTGGGGCTGTTAGAGTACAAAACTAAGAATATCTTGCAAATGGCATTGGTCAACCATTTGCAAAGTTGCAATGGAGAATGCCTGCCAGAAGATGGGGCATGATGGCTTCCAAGGTTAATTTCTGGTTGTACGTAACAGGGAACTTTCAGCATCCCTGGAGGTGATGTCATGATTGGATGGGTCTTGGGTTTTCCATATCACTGATGAGGAAGACTTTTGAAGCTATAAGCAAATAGAGGTAGAATATTACAACTTAAATTTGTTAGTCATATGCTATCAATTAAATTCAGAGAAACATTGTTTGGGGCATGAGGAGTTATAGCACAAGTTTGTGACAGGTGACATTAATTTTCTTATATTGAGCCTTGACCCAGATTGAATAATTAACTATCATTTGAGATGTGAAGAGGCTGATATTTTCTAAATACTAAAATTGTGGTTTTGGGTGTTTTATGCTTCAGAGATTTAATTCCTGATAAATTAAATTTCTTTGTAAACCCCGAAAGGTGACTGTATTTTGAATCAGACATTCATATTTTATAGAATGTGATTTTTCACCAAAGATAATTCCTGCTGATATTTAAATGGATCAAACCTGGTCACCTTGGGGCATAAAACATGTCTAATTGTCACATCATTTCATTGGAATATTGTTTTATTTAAAATTTTGCCAACTTCATTAAGACATAAAGACCAAGTGAGAAAGGCAATTCAGCTAAAATAATTAGGTCGAATTTTTCATTTGTGAAGTCCTTTGCCAACCTTAATCATTAACCTGGCCTTTAACAACTTATGCATTCTTACTGACAGCCTGACTCTTCATTTTGAACTCTCTAATCCAGCTGAAATTCTCCTTCCTTGAGATAAACTGTACACTGCCTCTTCAACCATCTGAGTGGCAGGGGAAGCTTAGACAAATAAAGCAGTAGCAGTGGTGAGCTATGTTGAGTGATGGGTAAAGGGCTTCCTTTGACTGACTCTCTGAATGCTCAGCGAGCTATTTCATCCTTTCGTGGAGCCATCTCTTAACATGTTTTGAAATATGATGGCAAAGTTTACAAGACAAACGGTGAAGAGGTGGGGGTCTTATTTCCTTGTCTTTCTGGCAAATATCAAATCTCACTTTTTCTAAGATCCCTAAGATGCACAGCTAGAAGGAAACATGAGTGTTTATTTAGGATAATGGTTTACAATTCTTTTATCATGATACACAACAAATGGCAGACCATGTGCTGCCTCCTGCCATGGGTTATTTTAAATGCTTCTCAGGTGTTTTGGATTTGCAACCAAATTTGAGAACAACTGGCTGGTGGAAAGAAGATGGCACAATATCCTCATTGGTAATATAAAAGCCTTAGAGTATAAAATTGCTATCATTACTTTAATAGTTTTTTTTTTTTTTAATTCTCTATTCCTCTCTTACCTGTAAGGCAGATCTAATTATTATCAGCCTGCCTCTCTGTCTTTGCTGAATTAACCATTGCCTAAACACTGCTTGTGGCTAACTGGGACTTATTGATTACAGAAAAAATTTATATCATTCAAAATCAGAGTGATAATATATTTGAAAAGATATTATAGCTTATTATATGCTTTTAAAAATGGCTCTCATAAAAGGTTCGTTAGGGTCCTTAAGATATCAAGAATTCTTATAATCCACTAAGAAAGTGGACTTGAGTCCTGAATGAACAATTTACATGAAAATAAAAATGGATAACAATATTTTAAAAAAAGTTTAATTCTATTAATAATAAAATAACTATAATTTGAAACCATAACAGCATAGCACCGTGTGTTAGTTCTCATTAAATTGGCAAAAACGATGCCTGGTGGTAGCGAGACAGTGAGGTTTTTACATTACAGGGGTTCTATCAATAGGCACAGCCATTCTGAAGGAAGATTAAACAATAAGGACCTAAATTCTTAAAAGTGTGCATACTCATTGAAGTAGTATTTCTAGGAATTAGTGTAAGAAAATAGTCAAGTCTTCAAAGGTGTTTATACACAGATGTTCATAGTAACATTTTTTATAATATTCAAAATCTGAGACAACCTCAATGGCCACAAATTAATAAATTTTTGGTATACTTACAAAAGACTATTACATAGCCATGAAAAACAATGATATAGATATATGCTTATTTATATAAGTTGATGTTTATGTAGTATGTAATATTCAGTGAAATACTTAATATACAGTATTAGTGAAAATACCATGAAATAAAACCATATATATTTACATATGTACACATACATATAAATATAAATAAATATCTGCATAACTTGATAAAATTTCGAGATTTGAAACCTTTTAGCAATAGTACTGCCTGAGATTATGTTTCTTTCTCTCTTTGATTCTCTATATTTTATAATTCAGCTCTAAAATTTTTAAAAAATATGTTAATTAAATTTCTAAAAAATAAAAATTGCTGTAATTCAGAAAAATATAATAAGAAAGAATACTATTTCATATCATACTGATGACCTCTTAAAAGTTTATTTCAGGCTCATGAGAAGAATGTATGTCAGTAGTTTTGGGGTAGAATGTTCTGTAAATGTCTTTTAGGTCCATTTGTTCGAGAATACCATTTAAGCTCAGTGTTTATTTATTTTCTGCTTTGATGATCTGTCCAGCTTTGTCAAATAGGCATTGAAGTCCCTGGCAATTACAATGCTGCTGTTTATCTCTTCGCTTAGATCTAGTAGAATTTGCTTTATGAATCCGGGAGCTCCTGCGTTAGATGTGTATATATTTAGCATTGTTACGTCTTCTTGTTGAATTGCTCTCTTTACCATTATATAATGAACATCTTTGTCTTTCTTTTCTATTAATTTAAAGTCAATTTTATCTGATATGAAAATGGCTACACCTGCTGTCTTTTGGTTTCCATTTGCATGGATTTTTTTTTTTTCTTCCCTTTACCTTTAGTCTGTGTGAGTCCTTGTGGGTTAGATGTGTTTCCTGGAGACAGCAGATGCTTGGGTTGTATTTGTGCATCCATTCAGTTAGGGGATGTCTCTTCAGTCGGGCATTCAGACTGTTAATGTTGAGTGATAGAATTGATACCTGGGATGCTGCTCTCTTCATCACATTGGGTTGCTTTGTTTTCCGTCTTGTGCTATTATTGTTTTATACAAGCTGTGAGCATTAGCTTTGGGTGGTTTTACACTGGTGTGTGTCTATTGTGCTGATCCATGTATAATGCAGCTCCAAGTGTTCCTGAAGGGCAGGTCTGGTCATGACAAATTTCCTCAGTGTTTGTTTGTCTGGAAAAGTCTTTATTTTTTGTTCACATATGAAACTTAGTTTTGTAGGATACCAAATTCTAGTCTGGCTATTTGTTTAAGAAGACTGAAGATGGGACCCCGATTCCTTCTAGCTTGCAATGTATCCATTGAGAAGTCTGCAAACCCCTAATGGGTTTTCCTTTGCAAGTTACTTGATGTTTTCACCTCACAGCCAGCCAGAGTTCTTCCTTTATATTGATTTTGGCCAGTCTGATGACTATATGTGTTGGTGATTCCCTCTTTGCAACAAATCTCCCAGATGTTTGTTGAGCTTCTTGTACCTAGATGTCTACATCTCTAGTAAGACCAGGGAAGTTTTCCTCAGTTATTCCCTCAAATAGGTTTTCTAGACCTTGTGCTTTTACTTTTTCATCCTCAAGAATACCTATGATTCTTATATTTAGCCATTTAACATAATCCCATATTTCTCGTAGGCTTTGTTCATTTCTCTTCATTCTTTTTTTCTTTTTTTTTTGACTGGGTTAATTAGAAAGAATTCTCTTCAAGCTCTGAAATTCTTTTTTTTGCCTGGTCTAGTCTATTCTTAAAGCTTTCCACTGTGTTTTGTATTTATTTAAATGATTTTTTCACTTCCAGAAGTGAAATTTTTTTAAATATGTTTATCTCTTTAGTAAATTTTTCATTCATTTTATGAATTGTTTTTCCAGTTTCTTTGAGTTGGTTTTCATCTTCTGTAGGATTTCATGGTTCTTTCAAAGGCTCAGAAAGACAATTGGAACTACTGATGTAGGCAGGTTTTTTTTTTTTTCCGTCCAATTCTGGACAATATTAATAAACCTAAAATAATTTCAAAGTTATAGGGCAAATAAAGTCTGCTTGGAAAGTAAGTTTATGAAATTATAGGAACAAAGGGAAAGCTTCCCTTTTGTCCTCAGAAGTTTCACTGAAAAATCAACTCACAAAAATGCAGATTAATAAGAGAAAAGGCACACAAATTTATTACTACCATGCACACACACAGGGAAGGCAAAGAGTGACTGCCAAATATCCCAATGGGGTACAGATGCTCTTAGGGGAAAAGGAGATGAGAAAGCATAGATGGTTTTAGGGGGATAGTAAATTATGTTTATGGCAATTAAATGGGCTTGAAGAACATACAATGGTTTGGGACAAAAAGCAGATAATGCTTTGTGATAAAAGTCTGTCCAGGTTTGTTGACAGACTTTAGTCTTTCTTCCTATGATATGAGTTCAGTTAATGAAAATCAGGGCAGGGACAAGAGGTAATTGTTTTCTTCTTTGGTAGGCCCAGTTTTTGGGCAGATAAGGGAACTTCAGAGAACAACCTCATCCTGTGCTTTGGGAGAGACAGAGGATTGAGAGAAAAAACAATTTTTCTCCTTAGTAGGTCTGTCTGGCCTTTATGTAAATAGGGGAAAAGTCTCTTCTAGCACCCATTGATCTCTAAGGGCCTTTAATTCAAAATAGTCATTATACCAAGGAGCCTAGTTATTATCAATTCTGCTCTCCCTCATCCCATTCCATTTTAATTTGATCATTTAAAAGTAAATGAGAGAGCAAATATGTTACTATAGAAAAAGATGCTATTAGGATTCTTCCTATCTCAAGCTTGTTTTAAACCCCAAGAGAATGGCTGCCAACCATGACTGGGTTCTAAGGAGGGGCCTGTGGTGCCAGATTACCAAAGCAAGGCTTACCAGTGAGGTGGCCAAGAGCCAGTTTTGCAACCCAGTAGAAGCTGACTATCCGCTTCTGGTCTATAAAAGAGATTTGAGAGGTTGAAAGAATTTGTTGTAGATTAGAAGAGAGTTTTAGGAAAGATTTATCCCTAGCCCATGTCCTGCCCTCCCCAATGTGAAGGAGGAGTGGAGATGTTTCACCCCAATTTCAAGTTTAAAGAAAGGGGCTTCAATGGTTCTATTTGGAACTTTTGGTATGTGTCTCCCTAGAGCTGGGGTGCTGGTATACTGGTATCTGTTTGATGCCTGAGAGAGATTATTATGGCTGGCCAGTTCTCATGCAGAGCAAAGATTCACTGCAATGAAAACTGCTTGAATGTCCAGAGTTTTTCAGAATACAGTTCATGTTTTCCAGGGACCAAATGTGGCTAAGATGGGAGTGGGGAGGAAAGGGAGATTCTGGAGTCACCTTAGAGGGGGTGAGAAAACCTCAACAGAAGAGACGTGTGCTAATGCCCAGGGTTGCGGAGGCTAAAGTAAGGAGCCGGAAGAAGTCACTTCCCAGCTTGCGAATAGGACGGTGGGGCTTCTGACAAACCCACATCTGTGCCCCACTGAGAGTTCACATTAAAAGCTTGTGGTGCTCAGAGACAATGTCACTCATTACCCAGCTGTGCTCCCCCTGCATCACCCCCAACTGAGTAAGCCTGTGAATGAGGGAGGAGTTCACTTGGGACTCAAAAAAACTCTCCTCAAACAAACTCTTCGTTTCCTGATTAGGACAGACCTGAGCTAGAAGACAGGGGACACTTTCACTTTAAAATAAGTTGGATATTTGGATTACTCCAACTATTAGCGACTTGAGAGTGCTCAGAGCTGGAGGAATTTTTATGATCTGAGAATGACCAGAAAACACATAGGGCCTGCTTGCATGTCCATACAGTGTCAGGAAAAAGATTAGTAACATTTGACCATGTATATTTTTTTCTGTCTCTCTTGTATTTCTCTTTCTCATTTAAAATAAATCATAGATATCAAGACACTTCCTCTCTAAAACTTCGCATGCATTTCCTAAGAATAAGATTAATTGCTTCTAGGGCCACACTATCATTATTAGGAATAAAAAGAATTAGCAATTATTTCAAATCATCCAGTATCTAATCCATGTGAAAAATTTCCCATATGTTGCACTGATGTCTTTGTAGCTGTTGTAATTTATCAAATCAGTACACAATCTGGCTTTACCCATTGTGGTTATGTCCTTTTAGTCTCTTTTAGTCTAGAATATTCCCTCCATTTCTTTGTATGGCACTGAATTTTTGAAAAATTCAGAATATTTTTTTGATAGAATATCCCGTAATCTGTATTTGACTGATATTTTTTCATCTTATTATAGTTCAACATTTTTCTCTACCTTCTATATTTCCTATGAGCTTACATAAGTTAACTTCAGGACAAACTTTTTTTCTCTCTCTTTTTTGCAAAAATAGTTCATAGGTGTTGCTTTCTTATTACATCATGACAGGTTGTCCTAATATTAGAAATCTAAAGGCATTAACTTGGCTAATATTGTTACTTTATACTTTTCCCTTTGTAATTAGTAAGACATCTGTGAAAACTGTTTTCCAACCACTTCTCAACTTTAGCATTCACTACTGATACATTTCTTAATAAATTACAATATCCTGGATTTGAAAAATGATAATTTTATAAATATATTTTTCCTTCTACATTTATTAACTAAATTTTTTCTGTAAAAACATTTCCTTTTTATTCTCCTTTTCTTTGAGTATAACTATGGACTTGGGGGTTTTAATTTATATTACTGGGGTTCAATTAATTATCATTTTAATTATTTTTATGTTAAATTTGCCCCAAACTTGACAATGAATGATCCTTCAAACTGGTTTCTTTATCCCTTTTTGATAAGACACAATAAATACTTGCTCACTCATTTGTGCCAGGATGCCCTAGTATTTTCCAAATCTCAGACCTAGAATTAGCCATTTCTTCATATAGCTCTGGTTTTTTTCATGGGAAATTGTATTTAGAAAGCAAAAATTTGGGTGCTAGGTATGCTTATTGTTACAAAGGTATCATTGCTTCTGGGCCTTTTTAGTGGACAGAACCAAGACATATATTTAAGTGGAAATGACTTACTTTGCATTGACATTTCCATTACAAATTTAACATTTCAGATTTGCTTCTTTTTTTTACTTCTTTTGTTTCTTATTGGTTTTTGTTCCTTTTATTATACTAAAAATCTTGGCTTTTAACTATTTTTGCAGATTTTAATATTAGTGGGTCAAAATTTGCTTTAATTGTGTATATGTGTGTATTAAATCTACTGAGTGAAATTTTGATACAACATCTTGGCAGATACATTTTGCAGATATATTTAAAAAGATATCCTACTAAAATGTAGAAGTAATATTGTGTTCAACAGATATTTGAAACAAGTTTTTAATCTGCATGATTTTGTTATCAATTAAGTTCATTTGGTTCTGCTAATACTAAATTTTAGCATCTGCTATCGTTTTCTTTTAGGTAAGATTTTGGTTTTCAAATGTGCAAAACTTTTATGTAGTTTAAAAGTTAAACCAATATAACAAGTGTATTCAGAGAAGCCTCACTCCTATTCCTGTCTTTTCCACAGCATTCTCTACCCCCATATGGAGCCATTTCCTTTAGTTTTTTTATTTGTCCATCCCTATTAAATGCCTATCATGAATTAATCAGTGAGATAGAGGAATTATTCACCTAAACACACATGGCCACAGCGTGGAGGAGTTATGATTCAATCCACAGCGGTCGGCTGCGGAGGTTAAATACTCAGTTACCTCTCAAAGGCTTTGTTGAAGTAACATTGCGGAAAAAAACAGGCTTTGAAATCAATAGGTTCTATCACTTACTATCTGTGTGACTTTGAGCAAATTTCTTCACTTCTCTGAGCCTTATTTTCCCTGGTTATGAATTAATAATGTCTACTTTGCAGAAATGTAAAAAGGAATAAAGATAACTTATGCAAAGTAAGTAGCAGATTGCTGGACACATATCAATTACTCAGTGAATATTGTCCATTATTAAAACTAGTAAAACTATAGTAACATCAATCATAGAGAAGATCACAAGAAATTTTTATTATTGAGATGTTTTTAAAGTATGTTGTGATCTGGTTCTATGTCAATTCTATTTAATAATATTACACATTTTTTTAAGAATCGATGAACTTAAATCATAGGACCAAAAAAGAAAACAAGCTTTTGTTTGATAATTCATGGTCTCAAAAAGGTTGAAAGAATCTCAGGGGACTGTGCTGACATGGCTTCATTTTTCAAAATGGAAGTTTCACTATTTTAGTGGAATAGAATGTTCTACTACTACTAGAAGGCATGTAGAAAAAACAAGGTAATTTCTAGCTGAAGTGAGTCTTGCTTAAACTTGTTAGTTTAATTTTCTCATTGTTTTCCTTTTCTATTTGCAATGTAAGATATTTTTATGCTTCCTATATTTTAAAGAATTTTCATCCTGTGCTTAACACAAAGAAGGTTGAACCATGCAGAGGTGGAATTTAATTTGTATAAAATCCTCTTAATGGCATGGTCTAATTAAGATACTCATTAAATTCATGTAATGCTAATTTAATTTGGAGGCAAATGTAATTGAGCACTATTGGATTTCTTTTAACATAAAATTAACACAGTGGACATAAAATGGATGTGCTAATTGGATGTTGTTATCAGAAATATTATATGAATGAAAATCATATACTTCTATCTTGATTGAAATAATTGCTTTACAGAATGAGACATACTGAGCTTACTAGATTTACTAGCATAATTTATATGAAGCTGTATGAGCAAGATTGTTAGTGACTATTTTTCTGAAGACAAAGATCATTCAATAGTTTTTTTCTGACATTAGTAAATGCCTCAGCCCCTGCCTTAGAGAGTTTGTTATATTGCTGAAATTTATACTGGTACATTGAGCATATCAACTTATGTAAAGCAGCAGATCTCAAACTTTTTGATCTCAAAATCTTTATGTTCTTAAAATTATTCAGGACTTCAAAGAGCTTGTGTTGACGCTTATTATATGAGAAATTAAAACTGAGAAACTTAAAAAGTATTCTTTTAAAATAATGATAAAACCTTTATATATTAACATGAATAGAATGTCTTTTATAAAACTTGTAGATATTCCAAATGTTGACAGATTTCATTATACATTGTAAGAAAATTACATTTGTTAAAATCACACTGCTGAAAAGTCTGTAAGTACTGGGAAGCTTTCAATGTCTTGGTGAAAGACACACATTTTCCAGAAGTTGAATTTTTGCTTAATAGGTGTCAGTTGTTTTTTTCAAAGTGACAGATTCACTAATTCATTTTTGAGAAAGTGCCTGCTGAGTACCCAAGTCTGAATAATCAAAGTTTGTTAGTCATTCTTTCAATAAAAATCACGTTAATGAAAAAAGCAGATAGTTCATCTCACCAGTCAAACAATTACCATGAGTGCTTTTCCTTGAAATAACCACTATACTTCAGTGTGCAGCAGAATCGTTTTATATAAATTGCACATTTTGCCACAAAGAATATTAAAACCTGTGTAATGAAGTATAGAAATGTAAATGAAATTAATAATTTTTATAACTTCAACAAGAACATTTCTTAATAAAATTGGCATTTTCTCCTGCCTGTAGGTAAGTGGCCCTGAGGAATACAGTGACGGCTCTAACAGTTTGATGCCAAAGTCTTTAATCATGTAAGGCACCAGCAGTTCTGCCCACGATTCCTTTTGCATCGTTAGTACAAATGTCAACATAGTAAAAAGGTCAAATAATGTCTTGGAATTATTATAAAAACAGTTTTGACCTTGAAAGCCATGGGAGAGTATCTTGAGGATACCCAGGACTCCGTGCACCATACCTTGAGAACACTCTAGTAAATTCTATATTTGTCCAAGATGTCCTTAAATCAGAGCAGAGATAACATTTACAAAGAAAGGTGAACCTATTCCTGGTAGGAATGCAGATTACTATCCATGCTCCTTGAGGATTTGGGGGTACTATGAGCTTCAGCAGGAAGACCAAAAACTTTCCCGGCCCTAAATCTACACAATGTACCTCCTTAGTTGGTGTCACAAGCAGTCCAAAAAGAGGGCTTCACTTCAAATATTTGGAGATTGAGGCCAGTGAGGGTGAGTAGAACACTTTGAGGGGTTCAAATTGTGCAGTGGTGGAACTTTTGCTACTGCCACATACTTGGAAAGATGACTGGAGATAAAAATGTGGGAAGAATCATTAGCAAATTTGTGTAGTACATATCATACTTTGCTTAAGTCCTTGGATTTTATTATTCATTGTTTAAAAAATGTTATTTTTCTTTGGCTAGTTTGAACATAATGTTTGCTACGAATGGGGTGAAATTCTAGTGTCTTGTAGTTTAAGACATCTAAACAAGCAAGAAGTTTTTAAAATATTTAGCCTTGGAATAAAAGTCTAAAAAATGTATAATGTTAATAATTATGTTTCCTTAGTGCTTTTTGCCACATAGGTGACAATTGCTGAGATAAAGGGGGTTTTCATTCAGGGCAACCTTCTTATAAGATTGACGGCTTTGGGAAGGTCACCTGATCTCTTAGCATCACTAGTGGCCTCCAATCCATACAGGAATTGGTTGAGCATAACACAGACCAGCCAGTCCAGAGAATGATCAGGGCCTGGCAGCTCATACAAACCTCGTTCAAGATTGTATTTTAGTAAGCAAGTCATTGATTGGTTAATTTAAAGAAAATTTCAAGTTTAAGGCCTTTATTCTGTGTCTGGGCTCATCTAAAGATATTGGACAATTTTTTTGCAAGTTATGATCCTATCATAGATTGTGTTCATATCTTCAAAATAATCATAAATCTCAAATATTTCTCCTTGGGGAAAAATGAGATTTCAAATGAAATTCTATTGGAATTGATCGACATCTGGAATGACAGTTTTGGTGAAGCTTTTGTGATTCAATCTTTCTAAGATTCCAGTTTTTTTTTTTTACAATTTTGTTTATTGCTGTTTCTAAAGCAATTATGGAAGGAACAAGACTAAACGATAGAAGACAAATGGGACAAATATGGTGTAGGCATCAGAACACTGGATTGTGTGGAGTGGGCTTTGGATTCTGTTGTAATTTCTATCACTGGAACATTGTGACGTTATGCAGATTTTAGAAAAATGATAGGTAAATAATTCCCTAATTCAAGATTCACTGAAGACAGATGGAGGCCTGGAAACAATGGCTGAGAGTAGTGCAGGTCAACGGCGGGTTCACTTACTGAAGCACACTTGGGTGGCCCTGAAAAGCTGAGTAGAGTTTGAAGCTGGTTAGAGAAGGTCACACTTTGCCACTCTCTGGTGTTTAACCTCAGAATTACCCATTCCCTCATTCTAACAGCTTATCTTCTTTGCCTATTTTATTAGATGCCAAGCTGACATGATTTATTTTATTATATTTTTTTAGAGACAGAGTCTTGCCCTGTCATCCAGGCTGGAGTGCAGTGGTGCAGTCATAGCTCATTGTAACCTCGAACTCCTAGGCTCAAGTGATCCTCCAGCCTCAGCCTCCCAAGTAGTAGGACTACAGGTGCACGCCACCATACCTGGCTAATTTTTTATTTTTGTAGAGATGGGGTCTTGCTATGTTGCCTGGGCTGGTCTCAGACTCTTAGCCTGAAAATCCTTCTGCCTCTGCCTCCCAAAATGCTGGGATTACAGGTGTGAGCCATTGCTCCTGGCCTTGATGGGATATTTTTGACCCATAAAAAAATCTACTTCCTGTGACTCAGAAATAACTTTCATCAAGCCTGGTGTATACAGCAGTATCTCTGGTTCTTCCAGATTATAGATACAGAGAACTAGAGAGGACCCACCCAGCCACACCTCAGTTTAGCAACCCAGGCTCTCCTAAAGTCCTAATGCCATCAGATTGTGGTGGTCATTGCCTGACCTCTCCTGTCCCTCCTCCCTTTCACCAGGGCAGAATTTTGCTCCTCTGCATCATGGACATCTATGGGTAGCTCCAGCTTTGAATGTCTTTCTACTAGTCAGCCTTATAGAGATTGACGGAGAGGGCTATTTTGGGGAATGCCTGGCCCAACTGATAAGATATCTCTTTTCCTCAGCTAAATTTCCTTCTTGATGTACCACAGGGAAGGAGGAAGCAGCAGGCAAAGTATCAAATCAACTTGGTTTTGGAATGAGGGTAAGGAGGTATCCCTCAATCCTAATAATGCTCCAGAAAGGCCAAGCATTGTAGGAGTCTGCAGTTCAAACTGTGAAATCTTTCTGGCACTGTGTACACCTCCATCAGGGTTTATTTCATTCTCTAATTTTAATTTTCCACTTGCCTTGAAGAGGAGAAAAATAAAAGAGATGAACCCTATAGTAAGTACCCATTTAATCTGGCATGTGTCAATTCATTTAATTCTTATAACAATCCTGGGAGATATTTGCTATTATTCCCATTTAATAATAACCAAATGGTGGCTCAGAGAAGGTAAATAATTTTCCTAAGGTCTCATTCCTAATAAGTCTAAATCCAAAGTTGTTTTCTTTTCCTCATTTTTCTTTCCCTATCATGCTGCTATCCAGTTACTATATTCTCCCCATTTTACAATCACTGTTCAACTCAGACCTTTCTCTTTCTCCCTGATAGGTCACCTTGTTCTTGGCATTGCTTTCCATATTCATGACCAGCGGTGTCCTTCCCAGTATGTGAGACAATGATGAGTGCTTTTTCTTATGTGATTTCTCAGTAGAGAAGTCATGAATGGCACTGCACACCGAGGCCACCTCCAAAAGATGCACACTTAGCATTAATAGCAGCTAAAATGACCTGCTGGATGCTGCCAAAGTGGGCACTGCCTGTATGCATTTTAGAAAAGAGTATTCTAAATTTTAAAATGATCTCACAGTCTTGCTTTCCAACTTGAAGTCAATGTTGTTTAATTGTTTTGTAAGGATTTCTGGCCACAACTAAAGTCTATTTTAAACTTGTAAGTGTTTTCTAATGAGGAACTTTTAAAAGTCCAGATAAAAGCCCACTCTTCAGTAGTTAAAATAATTCAGTGAAATTAACCATGCAAATGCTCAATGAAGCAAATGATTAAAGAAGAAATGAATAAAAATAAAGATTAAAATGGATAAAATTGTATTTTATCTTTTTCGGTACTGCCTATAGATCATAATTAAATTGCGGTGGCTCAAAATAACAAAACCAACCTCATCACTCACCAGGTGTGAAAAACAATGTTGATGTATTTTCTTAGCTTTAGAGTGATAAAGCAGATACCACTTTTTCAATTTAAAAAAAAAAATCACTTAATGCATCCTTCCTTAATATTTTCTTTCTTGATGATCACTGAATATAGCCACTCTTTTGATTTGGGGATAATTTTAGCCTTTGCCTTGCAGATAACCTCAGACACAGATCTGCAACCAGAACTGAACCACTTTTGTAGCTGAGAATCCTGAAATCTTCTCCAGTGAAGGCAATATTTGAATATATAAGAAATAATCATATTTATAAATTGGCATTAGAAACACCACATGTTCTCATAGTTCTCTCCAGCTTATTGAGCTTCTTAATATACATGACTTCATTTTTATCATTGTGCAATCATGAAAGGAAGCTAATATAGGTATTATCATCCCCATTTTACAAGGTAAGAATTGAAAATCAAAGAGGTTAAGTGACTTTCTCAAGTTCCTCAGCTAAAGATTTTGAGGGACTAAGATTCAGATCCAGATGGTGGGTTGACTTCAAAGGCCAGCTTCTTTTCTCTAGACTGCAAAGCCTCCTATGCATCAACAAAATTAAATAAGAACTAACAGAATTGGATTTTCTTTTCTTTTCTTTTCTTTTCTTTTCTTTTCTTTTCTTTTCTTTTCTTTTCTTTTCTAGCAAAGTAAACATGATATTTAAGTTGAACTGGATGAAAATAAAATTGCCAATATTCAATTTTTGAGGACCAACAAAAATGGATACAAGTCCTCATTCAGCAGCTACCAGGTCCTAGCGTTGCTGCCAGCAGGCACGGTGCAGGTGGGTGAATAAGCTGCTGCCCTGGGCCACAGGCATGTCTGTAGCTACAGACGCCACAGCAAAATAAATGGCTGTCATGAGAGCAGCAGGCACAACCTGCAGGGAGCACAGTGATAAAGTGAAAGCTCTACCTTTCAGGGATTCTACATAGCCTAGGAAAAAACCCTCCCTCCCTTCCAGAGTGTTTCTTAACATTTGCTTAACACAGATAGAAGCCATCAGTGCTTTGCTGTAGATACAGGTGTTTGTGTGCATGAAGCTGGAAACAGAACCCAGATCTCATGACTCCAAGAAGAGTACCTGCTCTGATCACCCATGGGAATAATCACAATTAGCTAATGATGTTTTCGTGTTTTCCTGGTATTCCTGTCTTACTTCCACAGCTATTAGTAGGTCCACTGGCCACTGGTAGACTCACATGGGGATTATATACTTATTCATGCACAGGCAATGAGTCTGTGAAGACAGGAGCGTTAGGTCCGGATTTTGCTTTAGCATGAACTAAAAATAATTCTTTCAGCCTAACCTCATTCATATTTCAAAACATCAGATCATTTCAGATCTGCTTCTAGGACAGATGAAACTTGAAAGGCGAGACCTACTCATTCTTTACTGCACTATCGTAGTGGAGCAGTCATACTGATATTCTAAGATCTTCAGTCCTCACTTCCTTGTCACTCTCACGGAGGGTCCTCCAAAGTTCTTGACGGCAGCCAGGGGCAAAGAAGGCACTTCAGCAGCAAGCTGACACAGTCCTCAATTTACAAAAGCCGTTATCCTCTCTCCCATAAGGTAATGACCCCAGGTAGAACAATTGGTACGATGTAGTTGCACACTGAATTTATTCACCTTGATACTGTAAGTATAAAGGACAGGGCTACTATCATTTCTAAGACTCTCTGGAGCTTGCAGGTTACTGACAAACTTTTCATTTATGACCCACGATTTAGCCCATGTGAGCTCAATACTTTGTCTTCTACTGAGCCTTCTGAAGTTTCATCTCAAGTCCTTCTCCAGGGTGAGGTTCACTGGTCCACACATTGTTCCTTCTCTGAATATTATTTTCTTCATTTGCTTGTGATTTTCTTCAGATAATATTATTAGTTTGGAAGGGGTCATTGTAGTCAGAACAAGCAGTAGTGATTTCTGTACTGCTGAATTCTAGGCAGAATCTCTATTCTTCTTGGTTAAATTTCTTCTAAGTTCTGGTTTATTTCTCTTTTTTGGAAGATCCATACTTTTGTCTTTCTTTTCACTATTTTGTTTATATATATTGCTAACAAAAGCCAGTTCTTCTAAAGCCGCTTATTCTGTATATTCTGTTTCTACTAACATTAGACACAGATTTTTTTCCAATATATGTAACCTCATAATCATGCCTGTACATAGTTTTAAATCACAAATACGGGTGATATTTCCTACCGATTGTATGTGTCTTTCTAAATATCTTATCTCCTTATAAAAGAACACCTGTTCCCCTGATTAATACACTTTATAATTTCAAACTCCAAGTTCCCTGAAGTGGGCCTCTCATTGATGACAGGTCTAAATGAGTGAGAGATGGTTGCCTTGGCTATATCAGAGTCTTTGGATGTAGCACTATGGAATCAGTATTTCCTAAAACTACGGTCCAAAACTCCAAGGCTGCAGACCAGTAGCGGTGTGGTCTGTGGCTTGTTAGTAGCTGGGG
Organism: Avahi laniger; assembly: GCA_963575035.1. Classification (NCBI taxonomy): domain Eukaryota; kingdom Metazoa; phylum Chordata; class Mammalia; order Primates; family Indriidae; genus Avahi; species Avahi laniger. The sequence goes on from CAUYSK010025861.1 coordinate 60,587, forward strand.
GCGGCACAGCAGGAGGTGAGCAGTGGACAAGCGAGCGAAGCTTCATCTGTATTTACAACTGCTCCCCATGGCTCGCCCTCCACCCCAGCTCCCCATCCATGGAAAATCTGCCTTCCTTGAAACCAGTCCCTGGTACCAAAAATGTTGGGGACCATTGTCCTAAAAGATATCACATTAAGAAAAGATTTTCGGCCGGGCGCGGTGGCTCACGCCTGTAATTCTAGCTCTTTGAGAGGCTGAGGCGGGAGGATTGTTTGAGCTCAGGAGTTCGAAACCAGCCTGAGCAAGAGCGAGACCCCATCTCTACTAAAAATAGAAAGAAATTAATTGGACAACTAAAAATATACAGAAAAACTAGCCGGGCATGGTGT
>CAUYSK010025866.1:0-16871 GCA_963575035.1 Avahi laniger
AAAAATATATATATAGAAAAAATTAGCTGGGCATGGTGGCACATGCCTGTAGTCCCAGCTACTCGGGAGGCTGAGGCAGGAGGATTGCTTGAGCCCAGGTGTTTGAGGTTGCTGTGAGCTAGGCTGACGCCACGGCACTCACTCTAGCCCAGGCAAAAGTGTTAGACTTTGTCTAAAAAAAAAAAAAAAAAAAAAGGGATCGCTTGAGCCCAGGAGTCTGAGGTTGCTGTGAGCTAGGATGACACCACCGCACTCTAGCCTGGGCAACACAGTGAGACTCTGTCTCAAAAAAAAAATAAAAAATGGATCATAAAATGTGTTCTCTTTTGTGTCTGTCTTCTTTTGTTCAACATTATATTTGTGACATTTTTCTGTGTTGCTTTGTGTAGCTAGTTTATTTTCATTGCTGCATAGTTTTCACTTTTGTTAGTATACTATAATTTATTTATTCATTCTACTGATGTATATTCAAGTTGTTTCTAGTTTGGGGCTTTTATGAAAGTACTACATGCACCTGCTTTTTGGTGAACATACGTATGCATTTCTGTTGGTTATCACTAGAAATAGAATTACTGGGTTATGGATTATCCTCATAGTATATTAAAACTTTCAAAAAATCAAAATATAAAATGACATACAGGGCCACGTGTGGTGGCACACTCCTGTAATCCCAACATTTTGGGAGGCGAAGGCAAAAGGATTGTTTGAGGCCAGGAGTTTAAGATCAGCCTGAGCAATAGCAAGGCCCGAATCTACAAATAATTTAACAATTAGTCAGGCGTGGTGGAGTATGCCTATAGTCCCAGCTACTCGGGAAGCTGAGGCAGGAGAATTGCTTGAGTCCAGGAGTTCAAGGTTGCAGTGAGCTGTGATGATGCCACTGCACTCAAGTCTAGGAAACAGAGTGAGACCTGTCTCAAAAAAAAAAAAAAATGACATAGATTAATCATAGCCATGTGAAAGAAGAAAAAAAAATCATACACTTGTGCGTGGAGTAAAAAAATACTGGAAGAGAAAAATAAAATGTTGGCATGGTTGATTGGTAAAGGAAATAAGAATGAGTTTTCCTTTGGATAGTCTGTCTCTCCCAATGATTATGTAATGACCATGTATTACTTTTATAATGAAAAGAAACATTTAATTCTATTGATCTCCAAAGTCTTGCTCAAATGTCACTTCTCTCCAAGTAGCCTTAGCATAACCAGATTGCCATAGCCAGCCAACGTCTTATTCCATTTGTACACACACTAGAGCAAAAACACATTCCACAGGAGCACGGTACCTTGCCTAGAGAAAGTGCACTCAGAATATCTGATCCTTTCTCTGCAACCACAGACATTTCATTAACAGCTCACATTTCTCAAAAGAGTACCCCAATTTGACATTTAGAGAGGCAGGAACCTGAGCTAGTTAGTGTTTCCATTTTTGACTTGAAAACATCTGAGGCTGAAAGAAGTCAAGCAATAGGCCCATTGTCACTCAGCGAATCATTGGGAGAGGCATTCTAAATAGCTCATTCAAGAAAGAGAAATCTGGTGCAAGCCGTGTAATCTACAAAGTATAGTCTGAACAGAGCAAAGAGGCAGGGATGGGGATTAAGGGAAAAGCAAAAATCTGGGAACCTCATCTTTGCATTACCCGCTGTGCAACTTTGAGCAAGTCTATTTACCTCTCTGAACTTCAGTCTTTTCTGTCTGTCATATTGAAGGGATGAGAGTGCATTAATTTCCAGGACAGCAAATAGGATTCGACACTGATTAATTGGTGATAGCTACATGAGTGCCACATTGAGAAAGATCCTGAGGACAAAGTTCAGGCTTCTTAGGGAAAAGTGCTGTGATTGATTAATAATTTCTGCCATGAGTAGGGGATCTGAAATTGGTATTATGTTTGTTAGATATTCGTCTTTCCTGGACAAATTGCTCAAGATTTTTTTCCAGCCCTATGTTTGGAATTCCCAGGTTTAGATCTATTCATGTGTCTGGTAGGCATAATATTCATCCTGTAGGCAATCTTCTTAATTCCAAAGGGGAAGGAATTTTAATTATCTTTTAAAACAGTAGACTTTTGTCTCCAGTAATGGATGTGATATATATTAAAATAATCCCTAAGACTCTCAGAGACAGCTCCTTAGAGATGGAAATGTCTGCATACAAAGTGTTAATTACATCATCATAATCATTTTTTAGAGATAAATTATATTATTATAATTACCATATTTGACAGCTTTCCCTGTCTACATATTGTCTTCCCCTCAGATTGAAGTTGGTCCTGGGAGGTGGGCATGTATCCTGGCTAGTTGCAATGAGCAGCGGCGTTAGCGTATAGGTAAAGAAGGTGAATGTTCTGAATATAGTCCCACAGTGTCAGGGTCTCAGGGATTGTCTCATTCTTTGGCTCTATCTGTACCCACCAGGAATGTTATGTGGTTTGGAATTTCTGGACTGAGGTTGACCTTTGTCTTACCTTTGAAACAAATATACTATAGCCATCAGGAGAGTAATAGGGTATTGTTTGACTTATTTATTTATTTTTTGAGACAGAGTCTCACTCTGTTGCCCAGGCTAGAGTGCCACGGTGTCAGCCTAGCTCACAGCAACCTCACACTCCTGGGTTCAAGCAATCCTTCTGCCTCAGCCTCCAAGTAGCTGGGACCACAGGCACATGCCATCACGCCCAGCCAATTTTTTCTATTTTTTATAGAGACGGGGTCTCACTCTTGCTCAGGCTGGTCTCAAACTCCTGGCCCCAAACAATCCTCCCACCTGAGCCTCCCAGAGTGCAAGGATTACAGGCATGAGTCACCGTACCTGGCCTGTTTGACCAATTTAAGTAACACATAAATTCTTAGTTTGTGGCTGTTGAAGGGAGCCATAAACAGGTTGACAGGAAAGTACATCATGTTGGCCTGGCAGCACAGACAGGCTGTCAATAACACAGGTTTCGGAGTCAGACTGCTCTGGCTTTGAACATAGCTCTGACATTCATAAATGAATTTGCACAAGTTACTTAACCTCTGTTTTCTCACCTACAAAATAGGTTTAATTTTAATAATCTTCCCTTACTCAAAGGGTTATTATATGAGATAATCTATATCTTGCTTTATATAGAAAATATTACTTTTTATTATCTTTAATAGCAGTGATTTTGCATTATGTACAAAATAAAACTTCAAAAATTCAGCTGATGTCAATTTCGTGGACATCAAGACAAGAGGCTCGGATAGGATGAAGCTTTGTTGTTTGTTGTTGTTTTCCACATCTGGAGCTCAAGCTATATTGTTTTTCTTTAATAGGTAGCAAATTTTCCCTTAAAGTTAGGGAATACTGGCTGGGTGTGGTGGCTCACGCCTGCTAACCATAGCACTCTGGGAGGCTGAAGCAGGAGGATCGCTTGAGGTCAGGAGTTTGAGACCAGCCTGAGCAAGAGCAAGACCCCATCTCTACTAAAAATAGAAAAAATTAGCTGGGCATGGTGGTGCACACCTATAGTCCCAGCTATTTGGGAGGCTGAGGCAGGAGGATGACTTGAGCTCAGGAGTTGGAGGTTGCTGTGAGCTGTGATGATACCACGGCACTCTACCCCGGCAACAGAGGGACCCTCTGTCTCAAAAAAAAAAAAAAAAAAAAAAATTAGGGAATACAGATTAGCAAAAAGAACAAAATCAGCACTTGGAAATAACCACTGTTAATCTTTTGGTGTATGTCCTAATGATAATAATTTACATATATTAGAATAGAAAAAGACATTTGACAAAAATAGAATCATACTGAACAAGCTGTTTTGTAACTGGCTGTTTTATAACTAGCTGTTTTTTCAGTGAGTAAAGGGGGGTTGTCTACAGGCAAATATGCTTTTTCTGTTAGTTTAAAAAATTTTTTTTAATTCTTTTTTTATTATTTTGGTAAAAGATACATAACATAAAATGTACCATCTTAACCCATCTTTAAGTGTACATTCAGTGATGTTAGATTTATATTGTTGTAAAAAAGATTTCCAGAACTTCTTTATCTTGCAAAACTGAAACTCTGCACCCCTTATAAAACATCTTCCTTTTTCCCTCTCCCTCCAGGCCCTCATAACCACCATTCTACTTTCGGTTTAGATACTTCACGTAAGTGGAATCATACAGTATATGTCTTTCTGTGACTATCTTATTTCACTTACCATAATGTCCTCAAAGTTCATCCACATTGCAGCATATGGCAGGATTTCCTTCCTTTTTAAGGCTGAATAATATTCCATTGTATTATATGTACCACCTCCTCGCATTTTGCTTATCCATTCATCCATCAATAGATATTTGGGTTGTGTCCATTTCTTGTTTATTGTGAAGGGCGCTGCTATGAACATGACTGTACCAGCGTTTCTTCAAGATTCTGCTTTTAAATCTTTGCGATATACACCCAGAAGTGGGATTGTTGGACCATCTGGTAATTTTTTGAGGAACACCCATATTGTTTTCCATAGCGATTGCACCATTTTACATTCCCACTAACAGTGTATAAGGGTTCCCATTTTTCCACATCCTCATCAATGCTCATTTTCTGTTCTTTGTTTGTTTGCTTATTTTTTCTTTCATTTCTTTGGGTTTTTTTTTTGTTTTGGTTTTTTTGGGGGTTTTTTTTGATAGTAGCCATCCTAACGGTGTGAGGGGAACAAATGTATTGTTTTAAAGCAATGCCGGGAGAAACTCTTACACAAAAGAACAAACCCTTTTGAAAATCTAGAAGCATGGAACTTTCCTTTTATATGTGAATGACTAATAAACCGAAACTTATCAAATTTCATCTCATTAAACATCTCCTGATATGTGGATTACCCTCTTCCACCTCCCAGTTTGAAGGCCAGTCTGTTCTGCAGTGGTGCAGCTGCCAATCCTTAGTACTTTCTTTCTCCTTCTCGAAACCCTCTTCCCCAGCTACTTCCAAGTCTCTGTCTCTTTGATCTCCTCCAGCTTTTTGATCTCCTCCTCCCCCCAATTTCCCACCCCTGCCCCCCTGCTGAGTGAGGTGTTCTCCATTGTTCCAGCTTTCTAGTTCTGCTCTAACCTGCTTCCCCCCCAGCCCTCCTCTTCGGAGTTCCTGAACATTCCACTGACTCACTTACACTGTTGGGTCCCAGGAACCTTCGGACCCTTGTCTTTAGCTCCAGGCCCTCAGCTAACCTCTTCCAGGAACCTGCAGTGGGAGTCCCTTAGGTTCTGCGGGCCTAAGACAGAGAGAAGGGGGCAGAGACATATCACATGCACATGCAGGTCACACACCTTGATGGATACAACCACAATAAGGTTGATTGTGTGTGTGTGTGTGTGTGTGTGTGTGTGTGCACGCACACATGCATGTCTCTGAGGTGGGACATTAGAAGCTGCCATTTCCTTGGCAGTCTTGGTCCCACTGGTGCATCTCGCCACACTGAATATCACCCTGTTGTGGCGCCATACATTCTTCTTCTCACAACCTGAGCCCTACGTGCCAGCCGACATCTTAATCTGGACCCTCTAAAGAAATGGCAGTTGTTAAAACAATGTCCACAGAAACGCGGCCTGAGAGACTGCCAGCTCCAACATGATGCCTTCTTAAGGGCTCTTCTCGAGCCCTTCAGACCAGACGTTATTTTTGCCCTAAATGCTGACCCTTCATGACAGAGAGGACACGGCTGTACTATTTTACCATTTTTTAAAATGGAGTTCAATTTTCAACAACATACTGGACAGATTTTAAGTATACAGTTCAATGAGTTTTGACAAATGTAAACCTCTATGAATTACGAGATTTTGATACACAATCAGCTTACTTAGAGAAGCTGCAAGATACCATAGAACTGTTGGAAAGAGTTTGGAGTTTGGAGTCGAGAGATCTGGTTGCCCAGTCAAGCCTGTGCATTAAACAGCTGTGAAATTTTGGGCAAGTCCCTTCCCCTCTCTGGGGTTTGGTTTCTGATCTGTACAATGAGAAGGCTGACTCTAGGCAACCCCCTAACTCCCCCACCCCCCGTATGTCCCCATGACAGGGTTGGTGTTCAACAAAGGTCACGTAAGACCTCTTGATATTATGTAGAACTACTGTGCCCTGCCGACATTTGCAAGGTGAATGCACCTCACCTGGATCCTTCCAATCAAATTCCTGAAGAGAGAAACTGGAGAAATAATCAATAATTTTAACAATAGACAAAGATGGCAGAAAGTCAAACCAAGTCTTTATTTTTTTGATACAGAGTCTTGCTCTGTTGCCCAGGCTAGAGTGCCGTGGCATCAGCCTAGCTCACAGCAACCTCGAACTCCTGGGCTCAATCAATCCTTCTGCTTCAGCCTCCCCGAGTAGCTGGGACTATGGGCATGCGCCACTGTGCCTGGCTAATTTTTTCTATATATTTTTAGTTGTCCAGCTAATTTCTTTCTATTTTTAGTAGAGACGGGGTCTTGCTCTTGCTCAGGCTGGTCTCAAACTTCTGACCTCATGGGATCCTCCTGCCTCAGCCTCCCAGGATTACAGGCCTGAACCACTGCACCAGGTTGATACTGGTGTATATTTATTCACATTCTGGGGAACACTCCTTGGGAAGTGCTACCCTCAGCAAAACATCCCCCATCAACAGCCCCTGGCTCATAGTTATGGCATAATATTAGGTTGGTGCAAAAGTAATGCAGTTTTGGCATTGCTGAAATTTACCATTTGGTATTGGAATGCATTCTTAAATAAATGTGGTATGTTATACATCATTTTAATGCACATTTTTCACTTTATTTTTTTTGCTAATTATGACTTATTACTTGCTGTTTATTTTATATTTAATTTAGACTATGCAAAAGATGGTAGACAAAAAACAAATTCAAGTGATTTTCTTATTCAGATTCAAAATGGGTCATAAAGCAGCGAAGACAACTCATAACATCAACAATGCATTTGGCCCAGGCACTGCTAAGGAACATACAGCACAGTGGTGGTTCAAGAAGTTTTGCAAAGGAGACAAGAGCCTTGAAGATGAGGAGCGTAGTGGCTGGCCATCAGAAGTTGACAATGACCAACTGAGAGCAATCATTGAAGCTGATCCTCTTACAACTACACAAGAAGCTGCTGAAGAACTCAACCTTGACCATTCTATGGTCATTTGGCATTTGAAGCAAATTGGAAAGGTGAAAAAGCTCGTTAAGTGGGAACCTCGTGAGCTGACGGAAAATCAAAAAAATCACCGTTTGAAGTGTCGTCTTCTCTTCTTGTATGCAACAACAAACCATTTCTCTATCGGATTGTGATGTGCGACAAAAAGTGGATTTTATACGACAACCGGCGATGACGAGCTCAGTGGTTGGACTGAGAAGAAGTTTCGAAGCACTTCCCAAAGCCAAACTTGCACCTAAAGAGGTCATGGTCACTGTTTGGTGGTCTGCAGCCAGTCTGATCCACTACAGCTTTCTGAATCCTGGAGAAACCATTACATCTGAGAAGTACGCTCAGCAAATCGATGAGATGTACCAAAAACTGCAAGGCCTGCAGCCAGCACTGATCAACAAAAAGGGCCCAATTCCTCTCCACGACGATACCCGACTGCACCTTGCACAGCCAACGCTTCAAAAGTTGAACGAATTGGGCTCTGAAGTTTTGCCCCATCCACCATATTCACCTGACCTCTTGCCAAGCGGCTACCACTTCTTCAAGCATCTTGACAACTTTTTGTAGGGAAAAATACTTCCACAGTCAGCAGGATGCAGAAAATGCTTTCCAAGAGTTCCTCGAATCCCAAAGCACGGATTTTTACACTACAGGAATGAAACTTATTTCTCGCTGGCAAAAATGTGTTGATGGTAATGGTTCCTATTTTGATTCATAAAGGTATATTTGAGCCTAGTTATAATTATTTAAAATTCATGGTACAAAATCACAATTACTTTTGCACTAACCTAATAAATGTTAGCTGTTATCATTATTATTACTATTATTATCATTAAAGGCAGAGGTTCATACTTTGGCTAATGTAATTTTACCTTTCTCCAGGTGCCTTGCACAGTGCTGAGTCCTCAGAGATAACGACACAAAACAATCACTCGATCAACAAGCACTGACAATTTGTGTTGACTCTGGGCCTCCTGGGTCACATGGCTTCATCTGAGATAAAAGGCAGCTCATTTCTTTCCTCTCTTCTACCAAGCAAAAGGCCTCAGGGAACCTTGGCATAGAAGTTCATAAACATCCCTGAAGGTCACCAAATGCTAAAACAATCTTCCCTATCTCCTCCTTTTTAAGCTGAACAAATCCTACTCCCCAGTTTCAAGTCCTAACTCAAGTCCAGCCACCTCCAGGAAGGCTTCCTTGACTACTTCTTCCTTCTGCTTCTCACCTAGGGTCCTCTGTACCTCTTCTTCTGTCCCCCGAACTTGACTATATGATGTGTTTAGTGACTGGCATGGCATCAGTTTGTGCAGGGATCTAAATGAGAGAGGTTGGCTGGAAGTAACACCAGAAGGGGTGGACCTGAGGCTCACCAGTATGTGCTGTGCCCATCTAATCATGTTTAAATTCAATAAAAAAAAAAAATACTGTGTGGGCCAAACAAAACATGCCTGGGAGCTGAAATTGGCCAGCCGACTAACAACTTGCAACAGCTAGAATATTATCTGAAGGGGAAAGGGCATTGGATTTGGAAACTTTAGAAGTCCTGGCGCTTCCACCAACCAGAAGTATGAGTTCAGATAAAACATCTCATCTTTCTGAGCCTCAGGGTCCTCATCTGTAAAACGGGGTAACACTTGTTCTGCCTTCTTTGCGGGATTTGAAAAATGCTTTTCCTGACTTTTTGCTAATGACCACCACCTCCTTTATGATAATAATATACATTTACTCAGTATTTACTATATGTCGTTCTAAGCACTGTGGGCATATTAACTTAATCCTTATAATAACCCTCAGAGGTGGAGGGTTATTGTAACTGAGGCAGAGAAAGGTAAAGGAATTTACAGAGCTGATAGGTGACAGAGCCGGCATAATAGAACACTTTCGCAAACCTGGCTCATTCAAACTTCTCCAAGGCATAATGAATTTTATCAAGCATTTCCTTTTTCACTATTTTATAGATGGAAACACTGAAGTTCATAGATGTGAAATGACTTGCTTAAAGTCACACAGTTAGGAAACGGACAAAGTTGGGCCAAAACCCTATTCTTTCATCTTTTTCTTTTTCTTTTTTTTCGAGATAGGGTCTTGCTCCGTCCCAGGGCTACAGTGCAGTGGCATCAATATAGCTCACTGCAATGTCAAACTCCTGGGCTGGAGCGATCCTCCTGCCTCAGCCTCCAAAGTAGCTGGGACTACAGGCATGTGCCACCACACCCAGCTAATTTTTCTATTTGTTGTAGAGACAGAGTCTCGCTCTTGCTTGGGCTGATCTCAAGCCATCGTCCTGCCTAGCCTTCCCAGAGTGCTAGGATTATAGGCTTGAGCCATGGTACCCAGCCAACCTTACTTTCTTTTCTGAACTTAAGTTGCCTTCTTTTGTAATTGAAGACAATGACAGCTCCAGGGCCTAGTCTAGTGCCTGGCACACAGAAGGAGCTCAATAGACATTTGGGGAAAAAATTAATACTTATGCCATTGGGTTATTGTGAAAATTAAATGAGATAATGAAGGTCAAGTATTAGCATATAATAGATACTCAATAAAAGTAGCTACACTTAACTATTTATTTGGTTATTTCTAGTACGGTAGGCCCTCTTATCCATGATTTCCCTTCAGAGATTTCAATTACATGTTGTCAACTGCACTACGAAAATATTACATACAATTAGCTATTTTGAGAGAGAACATTTATGTAACTTTTATTACAGTATATTGTTATAAGTGTTTTATTATTAGTTATTAATCTCTTACTGTGCCTAATTTATAAATTAAACTTTATCATAGGTATGTAAATACAGGGAAAAAAAATCACATATATAGAGTTTGGTACTATCTAGGGTTTCAGGCATCCACTGAGAGTCTTGGAATGTATTCCCCCTGGTTAAGGGGGGGACTTTTTTTTTTTTAGAGTCAGTGTCTAAATCCGTCACCTAGACTGGAGTGCAGTGGTGCAATCATAGCTTACTGTAGCCTCCAACTCCTGGGATCAAGTGAAGGGATCCTTCTGCCTCAGCCTCCAGAGTAGCTGGGACTATAGGTGTGTGCCACAACACCCAGCTAAGTTTTTTGTTTTATTTTTTGTAGAGATGGGGTCTTGCTACGTTGCTCAGGCTGGCTTTGAACTCCTGGGCTCAAGTGATCCTTCTGCCTTGGCCTCCCAAAAAGCCGGTATTACATTCGTGAGATACTGTGGATGGCCAAGAGCTGGAACTAGACATCAGATTGCCTGGCTATCCCCACCAGTACTTCTACCCAGAACTCCTGGTTACCACAATCCTACAGTCCACACTTACCGGCTGGGGCAGTTCTAAGAGTCTTTTCATTAAGTCCTCTCCTTGATCCAGCAGGTCATGCGCTCTCATTCTTGTTTTGGATATGGCCAACATTCCAAGATGTTATGTCTTGAGCAGTCAGGATCACAGCCAGGCACAGGCCAGTTCTTCTTCAAGTGAAGTGGGACCACCTGGTGCCTTAACCGCCTAAGGGATCTCGTTAGATACATAGATTTCTAGGTCCAATCCCAGACCAGGCCTGATTCCGATGAGTTTGGAGTTGGCGTTCAAGAAGTCTTCCCTTGTCACCCAAACTAAGGAAGCCCGTCACTAACTCACTACAGCAGTAATTACTGTCTTCATAGATACTAGACAAGAATTTGTTTATCACTTAATTTATTGTCTCTTTCCTCACCTTAGAAGGTAAATTCCATGGGGCCTTTGTTAGCCTTATTTATTGACAAACCTGTTTCCTAGAACCCTGAAGTCCTCCCCACCGTACAAGGTCAGTAAATATTTATTGAATTGAATGTACACTTAAGTTTGAAACCGCTGGAAAACACCACTCCTTCATTATACACGAGGGAAACTGAGGCCCAAGGACGTGGCAGTAACTGCTGCAGAGTTGGTAAGGGCCAGGATAAAATCTCGGATCTCAGAAGTCCCAATGGAGCGTTGGTTCAGCTCCGGCCAAAGCAATTCTTTACAAAAAACGAAATTCACTTGAAAGAAAACACATTTCCTGCCCATAAATACTAGGTTTAGGGGGTGGGGGGTAAGGCCTGGCCCAAGTGAGGATCCTTGGTAATTCTGTTCCCACTTTCTCGGCGCCCGCTGCCCCTAGGGCTAAGGGCTCGCCTTCCAGGCCCCAGTGAACCCGTCTCGGGGCAGTGTCGAGGCCGGGCCGCGGGGAGGAGCGGAGTACAACCCGCGGAGGTGAGGGCGGCTCGCCAAAGGTCACCCGGGCGGGTCCTGGAGGGTCCAGGCCCGCCGGGCACAGGGGAGCGGACGGCGTCGGCGCGTCCTCGCGGCGGATGAGGAGTATCCTGGAAGTCAGAGGTGACATTAATGGCTCCTTCCCCTGAATCTGGCACCCAACCTAAAGAGCGCGAGCAGGCCCGGCCGGCCGCGTGGCCCGTTCCCATGTGCTTCACCTGAGGCTGCTCTCACGCGCTGGCCCTTTAAGACACCTCCCCCTCCTCACCCCCCCCAGCTCTCCTGCCCCCCTCATCACCCCCCCATCCCGAATTGCATCAGGCACGTGCTCGCCCCCGTCCGGTCTGAGCACCCCACCCCCTAGCCCCGGAGGTGCACAGAGGAATAGGAGGCGAGGGGCGGGGCGAGGGGCGGGGCCGCAAGGCCGTGCGCGCGCGCTCCCGCCGCCTCCTGCCCGCCCGTCGCCAAGGGCCGGCCCGGCGGGCGCGCCCCCGCTGCGCAGTCCCCTCCCGTCGCCCGCCGCGTCGCGAGGCGCGCGCCCGCCCGCCGCCTGCCGCGGATCGCGTGGTCGGCTTGGCTCGCCGCGCCTATCCCCGTCCGTCCATATTGCTGCAGCCCCCGAGCCGGGAAGCCCGGGCCGCCCCGGGGGCGGGGGGGAGGGAGGGACCGGACGAGAAGCCTGCCGGGCTCGGGGTGGGGGCGTCTTGTGAGGAACGGGCGGGGGGGGACGCACGCCGAGGAGGCCTGGACCGCAGAGTGGGGGGCCTTCCTCCCCCCCCCGCCCCGCCAGCGGGCCTCAGATCTACGGCGGCTGCATCCGACCGGGAGGGGGGCCGCACCTAGCGGGAACCCCGATCCTTCTCCGCAGGGACTGGGGCCCGGCGCCCCTGAGGAAGGCGTCGCGGGCGCTCTGTGAGCCAAGTTCGAGGCGGGGGAGGCAGCCTCGGGCGCGCCCGGCTTCTGGCGGGGGGGGCGGGCGCGCAGATGGCCACTCAGGTGGAGCCGCTGCTGCCGGGGGGCGCCCCGCTCTTGCAGGCCGAAGAGCACGGGGGGCTGGTGAGGAAGAAGCCGCCGCCGGCGCCCGAGGCCAAGGGCGAGCCCGGGGCGAACGACGTCGGCGGGGGGGAGCCGGACGGCGGCGCCCGGAGACTCCGGCCGCCCTGCGCCAAGCCACACAAGGAGGGCACCGGGCAGCAGGAGCGCGAGAGCCCGCGGCTGCCGCAGCCGCTCGGCACCGAAGGCCCGACCGTCAGCGACGGGGAGGAAGGCGGTGGCGAGCCGTGCGCCGGCGGAGGACCTACCGGAGCGGCGGGCGCCGGACGCCGAGACTTCGTAGAAGCCCCCCCGCCCAAGGTGAACCCGTGGACTAAGAACGCGCTGCCGCCGGCCCTGACCACCGTGAACGGACAGTCTCCTCCAGGTGGGTCTCTCTCCTTGCTTTCCTGGGTCCGGGGGCCTCTTCCGGAGACATGGGCGTCCCCTCCCCCAGCGGCCTCCGGGGCCCGGGGGTCCGTGGTGACTCGGGAATTTTTCTTTTTGCCTCCTGGTTAATTCGGGTTGCCGTACCCTACCCCCACCACAAACCAAGGAACCTGCCCCTGCCCGAGGGCCCGGCCTCCGGGAGGCCACGGCCACCGCCTGGGCCGCAGCGGTTAGTGGGCAACGGCGTGGTCCGGGCCTACCTCGCCGTGAGTGGGTGGGCGCTGGTTTGGGTGAAAAGGACCCTCTGTCCCCCACCGCGTGTTGGTGTAAGAGACGGTTTCTGGTTTGAACCCTACTCAGGAAGCCCCCTCTTCCCATCCCGCCTGCGCTCCCCGTTTTGGTAGCGTCGCGAGCGTCCCCATGTTGTAAATGTTTAACGAGCATATGTCATGGGCAACAAGCACAGCGTCCGGTGAGGAGTTCATGCCGACCGCATGGATTCGGGGTTTGAAAGTTAACAAGTTTTGTTCCCGAGTAGATGATGATAGGGGGTAGAGTCGCCATTTGGAGACGGGTTGAGGGGTCAGTTACGGGGGACAACGGGGAGAAGAGGAAACCCAACATGTCATTGAATTCGGTGGTTTCCCTCCACTGTCCCGAGCACCTTCCGCGTTAAGAAGGAGCCCGACGGCGAATGGGCTGAGGAACCAGTTAGGGGTTGGCGGAAAATGTGAGGCGGGTGAGGGGCATGCGGCGACACGAGGGGCGTGTGGCGGCGGGGGAGGGAGTGGCCGGGCTGGGCAGGCGGGTGACAGTTGGGCGCCATGCGCCGCGCCGGCGGTCAGCGGGCTGTTCGCGGCCGCTCGGCCTCAGCGTTCGGTGCGGGTCGCCGCACTCGGGGAGGAAAGCGGGTGCGGGCCGGCGGCGAGGCCGAAGTGTGCGTGAGTGTGAGTGCGCGTCCCTCTTCCCGGCATTCCGCCGCAGCCGGGACAACGTGGTGCCTCCGCGCGCGGAGAGCGGCATGTGACCGGCGGCCGGCGCTCCCAGAGTCTCTCTCTCCCTTCTCCGTTTTTTGGTCCTTTTGGGGGAAGCGAGGGTGCAGGAAATCCCAGCAGAACCCTGTCAGCGTGGGGAGAGAGGCGGTGCAGAGTATGGAGTCTGCTCTTGGCCTCCCTTTGCCGAGAATAGATCGCGGGCTTGGGTGGGGGGCGTGCCCTCTCTCTTCTCTTTGCCTGTGCGTAGCACAGTGGGTCTCGATTCTTTGGTTTTGGGTCCTTTGGAAGCGGGTCGTTATTAAAACTGGCTTATAGTTAGAACGATGGCCTCTGGCCGTAGCCCCAGTGCTTTTCCCAAACTCCTCCCCTTCTGCAGTAGCTGGTCGAGGCTGACTGGTTTGAACTATCAAAATGGGGAAAGTTGAAGAGGGAGCTTAATGCCTTCACACTCGGTGGAGTAGAATCACTTATAGTCCTAGGGAACCTGAATAGCTAATCCTGAAAACAGCATGAAGCAATTTTTATTTCTTTTCAGGATGCTTCATTTGGAGGAGGGGACATTTGGGGTTTACTAACAATACCTTAGACCATGTTCTTTTCCTCCTACCCTCTTCTTCCCTCCTTCCCCTTCCAGAACCCTCTTATGCAAAGGGCAATGCTGAAACTTCCATTTTCTTTTAAATCCCTCCTATCCACCCACAGAGTGAGGGAAAACAACTTTAAGACACTCTTTGGTCCTTCCCCTTTCTTTAAACTCAAAAGGGTATAATCATCCCCAGGACAGAGCACTCCTCAGAAGTTTAAATGGGGCTACTCACCCTGGCTGCTGCTGCTTAGCTAATAGTGATCCTGCCTTGTGGGTTTTAAATCAGCCATGACATCAGGTGGTATTGGGTGCCTGAGCTGGCATTTTGTGTTAAGTCCAGGGGCCCTTGATAGTGTGCGTCACTGGGGTTATTGATCGTGGGAAGAAGACAGCTTGGCTGGCACCTTGCCTTTCCCTCTGTGACTTGCTTTAAGTGCCCAAAGCAAAATTCTGAGCGCGGGTAGGTTTGTGCTCTCCTTGTTTTTCTGGAATCTTAAGAGAGTGTCTACCCAGTTGGTTTAGAAACTCTGAAATAGTCTCTGACAAACTGAGTTAATCCAGTAGCTTCTCTGTTTAAGCCTGTTAGGACTTGGGTGCTTTTTGGGAGAGAATTCTGTGTGATTGGGTTGTCTGGTAAGATTAGGTGGTGGCCCTTTTTGGATCTCTAAGGCCCTTTTCTAGCCCTGGTTTTATTTGCAGCTTGGACAAATTTAAATGTGACACCAGTGGAGTGGCTGTGTGGTCTTGGGAATTTTTGTGTTCTGTGATACATATGTTTTTGGGAGTCTACAGAAATGAGTGCCTCATAAGCAAGCTAAAAGCTTTCCAAAGCTTGCTGCAAATGCCTATTTTTAGCCCTCCTTTTGGCTCAGATGCTGGTGTTTTAGTTCTTTAAGGGACACATGCAGTAACTAGTAATAAAATATGTTTTTGTGATATCTCTCTTTTCTTGTGGGATTCTCTATTCTGGTTTAAGCTTCCAAGTCTTACATTTGTAGTTCTAAGTCTTGGGATTTGGTTTTTGGATCCCACTCACCCTCTAGGTTATTTTAAAATGTTTACAATTTTTTCCTTATCCCAGCCACACCCCTTCTAAGGATAAGGTCCAGGTTGTCTAAGTTAAAAGAAGAGGTGGTACATAGCAGAAGTTCTGGGGTCAAACTATGGATTCAAATGCCAGCTCCACCACTTGCCAGCTGTGCCTCCTTGGACAAGTTATTTAACCATTCTGTGCCTCACCTTCTTCATTTGTATAGTAGGTATTGATTTATGATTCACCTGCCTCATGGCCTATTGTGAGAATTCACTGTGAGGATATTTGTAAAGAGTTTAGCCCAGTACCCAATGTGGTAGCTGTTAGGATGTCTGGGAGACTGGGACTTTGTGGAACTTTCTCTGGGACTCTGTTTTTCTTCACCTGTAATATGAGGGGCTTGGAGATTGATCATTCATTCATTCATTCATTCATTCTGTCTCTGCTGCTTGAATCAGAAAAGATCTTTCCTTTTCTTGTGTTGTACTGGTACTCCATGAAATATGGGATATGTCTCCTTAAAAATTGACTTTTGCTTATCTACAGACATAAAAGGTGTGGTATGGATAATCTTAAAGGTTGGTGACCCTAAGAATTGGCTATTTTTGCTTTGAAAGTGATGTGATGGGCCGGGCGGGTGGCTCACACCTGTAATCCTAGCTCTCTGGGAGGCCAAATCTGGTGGATTGTTTGAGCTCAGGAGTTCGAAACCAGCCTGAACAAGAGCGAGACCCCGTCTCTACTAAAATTAGAAAGAAATTAATTGGACAAGTAAAAATATGTAGAAAAAAAATTAGCCGGGCATGGTGGCACATGCCTGTAGTCCCAGCTACTCGGGAGGCTGAGGCAGGGGGATCGCTTGAGCCCAGGAGTTTGAGGTTGCTGTGAGCTAGGCTGACGCCATGGCACTCTAGCCCAGGCAACACGGTGAGACTCTGTCTCAAAAAAAAAAAAAAAAGTGATGTGATGAATTTTTTTGAAATACATTTTAATTTTTAAATTTGCCTTTTGTAAAGATTCTATTTGGGAGAGTATACATGTGCTCTCTGGGTTGTGAGGAATAGCCAGCCTAACTGAACTAAAAGTTTGCTGTGGCTTGAGAGTACAGACAGTCCCCAACTTAACGATGTTTCAACTTAAAATCTTTTGACTTCATGATGATGTAATAGTTATGTTCATTTATTAGAAACTATTTCAAGTTCCCATACAGCCATTCTGTTTTTCACTTTTAGTGCAGTATTCAATAAATTACACAGGATATTGAACACTTTATTATCAAATAAGCTTTGCGTTAGATGATTTTGCCCAACTGTAGGCTAATATCAGTGTTCTGAATATGTTTAAGGTAGGGTAAGCTGGCTGGACGCAGTGGCTTACGCCTGTAATCCTAGCGGTCTAGGAGGCTGAGGCGGGAGGATTATTTGAGCTCAGGAGTTCAAGACCAGCCGGAGCAAGAGTGAGACCCCATCTCTACTAAAAATAGAAAAAATTAGCTGGGTGTAGCGACATGCTCCT
>CAUYSK010025867.1:0-119003 GCA_963575035.1 Avahi laniger
ACACTTTTCAATTCAAAATATAAAATGAATATATACATATATATGTATATTTTTAAAATAATCACTCTTCATTCAGCTTTAAGAAACAATGGTGATATAGCACCTCTTGTATACTCCTAGATAGAGCTGGAACGCATTCTACTAAGTGAAGTATCCCAAGAATGGAAAGACAAGCACCACATGTACTCACCATCAAATTGGTATTAACTGATCAACACATAAGTGCACATATAAGAATAACATCTATTGGATGTTGGGCAGCGGGGAGGGGAAGGGGGGAGGAGGGAGAGGAGATGGGTATATGCATACACAAAGAGTGCAATGCGCACCACCCGAAGGATGGACATATTTGAAACTCAGACTTGGAGGGGGAGAGGGCAAGGGCAATATACCTAACCTAAACATCTGTACCCCCATAATATGCTGAAAAAAGAAAAACAAAAGTATATGATCTTCTAGTTTTGTAGGTCATAAATTCCACAGGGATCTCACTGGGATAAAATCAAGATATTGACAGGGTTGTGTTTCATTACGGAGGCTAAGGGAAAATGTTTCCTTGCCTCTTTCAGCTTCTAGGGATTGCCGTCCTTGGTGGGTGTCCCTCCTTCCTTTATCTTCAAAGCCAGTTATGGCAGGTCAACTCATTTCTTATGACATGTCCATCACTATTCTTCCATACTCATATCTTTCTCTCTGACCACAGCTTGGAATGGTTCTTCAATTTTAAAGACCCATGTGATGAGACGGGGCCCACCAAGATAATCCAAAATAATCTTCCCTATCTCATGATGCTTAATCTCCTTTACAAAGTCCCCCTCACTATTTAAAGTAATATATCCCAGATTACAGGGATTAAAGCAGAAATATATTGGGAGTAGGGAGTGGGCACCATTCTGCATAGCACAATTTTTTTTCTAAACTCAACAAAGTATTCACTGTTGTATTTTGAGATGATATTTTTAAAGTGTACTTTATTATTTTGTCCTCAGAAATTAAAAAAATCCTATAGTTAATTTTTAAATGACTCTTATTAGATGCATATAGTTTTTGAAGAAAAAGGATTCCCCCTGAGTATATTAGTATTAATATTTTATTTGTATACATGTATATATATACACCACACAAACATACACCATAGATACACCCTCTACACACATGCCCTACCTCCCACTCATGCCCCTCTCCCACATATAAAATTTAACAGCCTAAATCAGCTTTATCTTTATTTCTAAAAGATTAAATATGTTTTATGTCTTCTACACATTTATTCTGCATAGTAAGTCTAAAATTCCATTGTTGCCCAAATAAACAGAAGTGAATTTTCTACCATGAGAAGGTGAGCAGCAGGAGTGGGATCAAATAAAACATTAGCCATAAATCACCTCTGTCTTGTCAGAACAGACCACTTGAAACTTTCCAGCAGATGATAACATGTCACGCCCCACTGTGTGAATTTACTTTGTCATTTGGAGACACAGGAATTTCTTCACTTCTTTCCTCAGATAATTTGTCTTCAGAATTTGTTGCTCTGAATGATTCTAGCCTTGTTAACTTCTTGGACAAAAAAGAACACATTCTTTTCAAATAATACAACGTAGAATAAGAAACATCATCATGAGTTTCATCTTATTTATTTTTAGTAAGTTTTATTTTTAAAATAAGAATATTCTTGAAATATTAAATGTTTTCACTGAGAACATTTCAGAACTAAGACTTGTTTGATTAGATTTTCACATATGAGTGATATTAATTTATTATGTTTCATAGCTAATGATTGTTTGCTGTATATAATTTTTAGTCAGGAGAGATGAATCCATCTAGATCGAATTCAATATTTTAACTAGTACATTTGGATAAACATTCTTCATACCTTTTTTTTTTCAGTTAAATCTCTACTAAATAAAATAAGGTGGTAAGTTTTCTTGTTTTTGCATTTTAGTCAAAAATATCTTTTTTTTTCCAGAATAGACACTTTTCAAAAAAATGAGAAGTTGGGGAAAATGACTAAAGTAAGTACCAAACTAACCTGGAGGCATTAGCTTCTAGATCACATAGATAAGATTTACTTCAAGCTTGAGAGACAACAACTTGGAGTAATTTTTATTAAACAATTTATATTGGGATTACTAGGAGGGAAAGTTTGTTAAGCATCTAATATATTTTTTGCCTCTCTGACTTCAATATGCACAGTTGGATAGCCTTCGTCCCTCTAGTGACAGCTCCATGTCAGCAATAGGCACCACATGAGTGGTAGATTTTCTCCAAAGACAGATGTCAAAAATTACACCCATCCCTACATGTGTATGCCTCTCTTTTTGATGAATGGTGAACACTATTTCCACCTTCCTGGAGTCTGGGTTGATCCTGTGACTTGCTTTGACCAATAGGACATGGTGAAATTGCTTCTGTGCCAGTTTCTGAATCTAGGCTTTAAGATGACTGCTGACTTTTGCTTTCCTTCTGTTGAGAATCCAGCCACCGTGCTGTGAGGAAAAAGTTTAGACTAGTGGAGGGAGAGAGGTCAAGTGGAGGACAACCAAATGCCCAGCTGACAGCCAGCACCAACTGTCAGACTTGGGAATGAGGATTTCTTGGACATCCAGCTTTGTTGTGCTACCTTATGCCCAGGTAAAGACAGCCACACAAGTAACTCCATGAAGGAAAGCACCATGCAGCTGGTCCTAGCCAATCACAAAATTGTGAGGGAAAACAAAAACAAAAAACATTGTTTTAGAAGACTACATTTTTGGAATGTTTAGTTACAAAGTAGTATAAAACTAAAGTATTCTTATATTGTGAAGCCAAACACCATTCTCATAACTAAACCCTCTACCAGAATTAGACAAAAAGATTTTGAGAAAGCAAAACCTTAAATATTCTTAGGTTGTATAGCCAAAAATATCTATTATTATGTTCTTCTCTTTGTCTCTTTTTATTCAAATCAAACCCACTTCTCTTTTTCTAATGATCAACAATGCTGGTAGATTAGTAAAATTGATTTTTGTCTTCTGAAGTGCTTAAATTATTCAAAGACAGAATAAGTTGAAATATTGAAGTAAATTTTCTCTAAAATTGCATTTGGAACACAGAGGCTATTATAAGGAGGCCTAAGAATTTGGGAATAAAATCTCTGTGATTTTCTGTGAGACCGAAACAGAAAAAAAAAAATCAAGCAATTTGTAGTTATAAAAAGGACGTGGGAGAAGCTGCAGTTAGCAGCCCATACACTAAGAGATGATTTATAAACGGATTCATATAGGAGCCTGGGATATGCCTGTGCCTGATCAAGGTGACCAGGCTGTAGCCTCAAGTAGTCATGTCTGGAATGTGATTGATGTAAAAGAAAATTGCAGGCTCTTCAATCGTGTCGTACCTTGCTTGACTTGACATAATAGTGCTTATGGGCACTCAGAAAGAAAAAGAACCCTGCAGAGCATGAATTTTCAGCATGCATCCAACACTGTTCAGAGAAAGCAGTGCTTTAATTCAAGGGGCCAAAGTTATTTCAACAGAAAAATTCCTAGATTGGAAAAGGACAATCCATCAATTCAATGTAGAGCTTCATGCTTAGACCCTGCAAGAATATCTAAGTTTGCCTGTTCTAATTTTAGTTTCTCTAGTCTTATGACTTACATGTTGGGTCTGAATTGACTTGTCCATTAGAAAGGAGTTGCTTGTATGCACAATTGACTTCCATTCTTGGGGAAGAAAAATTTTTTCATTATAGAGAACACTAAACCATTGAATTATTGGATGCTATTATACCATCTACAATCTACCATTCAATATACCATGCCAATCTATCATCTATAATCCCTCTACAAAATGCATCATAATGGCGAGTGAAGAATAGTAGAACCAATATTGAGGCATGGATATGGTTAGCACAGTCAACTGGGATCACTGGCTAAATAAGTGGTTTACTCCAATATTCAGATTATAAATATAATCTGTGGCTCAGCAAATCACAAATGGATATTTGTCATAGACTGTTGGCATCTAGTAGTCAAAAACATAAATGTTAAATATATAATCACAGGATTCTGGACTATATGCTAACATCTGGTGATACATAGGTATTATTTTAAAATTGATTAGTGTTTCCTAATAATTCCAAACTTCATCAAATCCAAATATGTTTATTAAATCAAGTTACACCAGATCAAATAGTCATAGGTATTAATGGTACAATTTGTGATCGCCCTTCTCATCTGACCAAACATGCAGTTGACATCTTTGTCTGCCTCTTAGTCCCCTCTTCCTTTCATATCTTTCAAAATTGGTAGAAAGCATGATAAAATGGAATTTTTCAATTTTCTAAACTTCAATGTCCTACTTACTTATGTCTGAGAAGTGAGAGTGGGTGAGCTGAAAACTGATTGCAAATGTATGTGTTTGAGTCACATGAAATGAATCAAAATGCATAGTGTTACAGCTCCATCAGTTAGCTAATGGTATCAGCTTTTAGTGACAGCGAGTTTAAGGAGATTTCATAAATTTTTTTGTGCCTGATTATGAACAATTAAATATTATGGTTAAGGTAAAGATTGGTAGATTGGATTGAGTGATTGTATACTCTGGTTTGCCTGGGACAGTCCTGGTTTGTACCTGCTATTCCAGCATAAATGTTAGTAACGCTCCCTATTATGATTTGGACACGGTTTGTTTGACCCCTCCAAATCTCACATTGAAATTTGATCCCCAATGTTTGAGACAGACCCTAATGGGAGGTGTTGGGTCATGGAGGTGGATCCCTCGTAAATAGCTTGGTGCTGTATTCATGGTGAGTCAGCTCTTGCTCTATTATTAATAGTTCCCACAACAGCTGGGTGTTAAAAAGAGCCTAGCACCTCCCCCTCTCTGCTCTCTTGCTTTTTCTCTTTCATTTACTCTCTTGCCCTGTGTTCCCCTTTACCTTCCACTATGAGTGGAAATAGTCTGAGCCCCTCTCCAGAAGGAGGTATTGGTGTCAGTGCTTTTTTTACAACCTAAAGCACTGATCCCCAGCCTTTTTGGCATCAGGGACTGGTTTCACGGAAAACAATTTTTCCACAGACAGGGTTGGGGAGATGGTTTTGGGATGATTCAAGCACATTACATTTATTGTGCAGTCAAACGTCTCTGCTAATGATTATCTGTATTTGCAGCCACTCCCCAGGGCTAGCATCACCACCTCAGCTCCGCCTCAGATCATCAGGCATTAGATTCTCATAAGGAGTGCACAACCTAGATCCTTCACATGCGCAGTTTACAGTAGAGTTCATGCTCCTATAAGAATCTAATGCCACTGTTGATCTGACGGGAGGTGGAGCTTATGTGGTGATGTGAGCAATGGGGAATGACTGTAAATACAGATGAAGCTTCATTCTCTCACCCACCACTTACCTCCTGCTGTGTGCCATAGTTTCTAACAGGCCATGAACCAGTACCAGTCTGTGGCCTAGGGGTTGGGGACTGCAAGCCTGAAGAACCATAAGCCAAATAAACCTATTTTCATTATAAATTACCCAGCCTCAGGTATTCCTTTATAGTGACACAAATGGACTAAGACAACTCTTTTTGCTTTCACAAGTGTCTTATGTTTAGGTAGATAAATTTGATTATCACTCTAGTTTAGAAAAATTGAATAATAGATAAAGAGCGAATGAAAGTAGATACCATCAGTAAGTTATTGGTTTCTTTTCCATCTATGTTATAAAGTTATGCATGCATTATGTTAAATTTCTCAAACAACTGAAGTCAGATTATCCTCTAGAAACCTGAATATTCACCAGTTTATGTTTCTTCCCAATCGGTGTCTTCCCATCAACACCTCCCCTTTTTTACTTCCAAGCTCTTGAAAATACAAAGTGTTCAGAACTCTGGCTTAAAGGTATTACAGTCTAATACTAAATACTTAATAATAAAACAAGAGTTCCTTAACTTTTCACTGTATTAGGCATGGGGCAGGGAGTTGAAAAGAAACCAAGTAGTAAGTTAAAAAATTCAGAAGAACCCCATTTCCCTCCTCCCAAAAACATGTAAAATCAGAGTTTGAGCATTAGATGACAATTTAGTAATTTAAATTTCTTATTATGTATAATTGCAGGAATTCAAATTAAGGGCACTATTTATTTTTAATGTAAATTACCCCACTATTCTCTATTCAAAATTTACCGAAAGTTTCCATTATTTCTTATTTGGGTACTTCTATTTTGTTCATTCTATTTAAAAGTATTTTTTGAAAAATCAAATCTCATTTTTATGTACATTAAATAATCATTTTTCCTTGATTTTAAAAAACAATTATGTAACATTTTATTCTACCTCTGCTTCAGTTTGTTGGCAAAATCATGTTGAGGGAATGGTGCAGCGTTTCATATAAGAATACAAATTCTGGAGCCAGAAGTACCTGGTTCAAGTTTTGGCTCTGCCACTTTTGCTATGTAACTCAGATCAAGTCATTAACCTTTAAGTGTCTTGATTTTGTCACCTTTAAAATGGGAGCAATAGACATACCTCATAGTTCTGTCATGAACAATCAGTTAATATATGTAAATGATTAAAAGAGTGTCTAGCATGGAACATGTATAGCAGTCTCCCCTTACCTGTGAGGGATATGTTCCAAGACCCCAGTGAATGCCTGAAACTGCAGACAGTACCAAGCACTATATATACAGTCATGTGCTGCATAACAATGTTTCAGTCAATGGTGGACCACATATACAATGGCACAGTCCCATAAGATTATAATGGAGCCGAAAAATTCCTATCACATAGTGACATTGTAGTTGTTGTAATGTCATAGTGCAATAATTACTCATGTGTTTGTGGTGATGCTGGTATGAATGAATCTACTATACTGCTAGTTGTATAAAATTATGGTACATACAATTATGTATAAAGTATAGCACATACAATTATATGTAATACTTGATAATGATAATAAACGATTATGTTACTGGTTTATGTATTTACTACACTATACTTATTTCTAGAGTGTAACAATTATACTATTTATATCAGTTAGCCACTTATTAAAAAAGTTAACTGTAAAACAGCCTCAGGCAGATCCTTTGGGAGGTAGTTGAGAAGGCATTGTTATCATAGGAGACTATAGCTCCATGAGTATTATTGTCCCTGAAATCCTTCCAGTGGGACAAGATGTGGAGGCGGAAAACAGTGACATGGATTATCCTGATCTTGTGTAGGTCTAAACTAATATGTGTGTCTGTGTCTTAGTTTTTATTTTAAAAAGTTTAAAAAGTAAAAAAAAAATAAAAATTTTAAAAATGGAAAAAAATCTTACAGAATAAGGATATAAAGAAAGAAAATATTTTTGTATAGCTATACAATGTGTTTGTGTTTTAAGCTAAGGGTTATAAAAGAGTCAATAAGTTAAAAAATGTAAAAAGTTTATGAAGTAAAAATGTTACAGGAAGCTAAGGTTAATTTTATTATTGAAGAAATAAATTTTTATATAAATTTACTGTAGCCTAAGTGTACAGTGATTATAAAGTTTTATTGTAGTATACAGCAATATATACTGATCCAGGCCTTCACATTCACTCACCACTCACTCACTGGCTTATCCAGAACAACTTTTAGTCCTATAAATTCCATTCATGGTAAGTGCCATATACAGGCGCATTGTTTTTAATATTTATGCCACATTTTTACTGTATCTTTTCTATGTTTAGCTTTGTTTAGATTCACAAATACTGTCATTGTGTCACAATTGCCTACAGTATTCAGTACAGTAACACGTTCTACACATTTATAGCTTAGAAGAAATAGACTATACCATAAAGCCTAGGTGTGGGGTGGGCTATACCTTCTATGTTTGTGTAAGTACACTTTGCAGTGTTCAAATAATGACAAAATCACCTATTGATGCATTTCTCATAATGTATCCCTGTCGTTAAGGGACACATGACTGTATTATGTTTTTTCGATTTGATAACCAAGGTGGTTACTAAGTGACTAAGGGGTTGGTAGTGCTGAGAGTGTGGATGAACGGGACAAAGGGATGATTCACGTCCAGGCAGGACAGAATGAGACAGTGTAAGATTTCATCAAGCATTTCAGAATGCCTTATAATTTGAAATTGATGAATTGTTTATTTTTGAAAATTTTCATTTAACTTTTTAGATCATGGTTGACCATGGTCACTGAAACCACAAAAAGTGAAACCAAGAAAAAAGAAAGACTGCTGTACGAGATATTCTTTGTTAAAAAATAAATAATACAGCAAAAGTTTCCCTTTAGACTAGCTGTGTGAGTGCTCCCAAATTAGCTTTCCAGTGCCACACATGATATGGGTTGACTGGGACAAGAGAGACCCAGTTAGCTGGTAAAACATTATTTCTGGCTATGTCTGTAAGAAATTAGCATTTGAGTCAGTAGACTGAGTGAAGAAGAGCTATACTCACCAATGTAGGAGGGCATCATTCCATCCATTGAGGTCCTGGATAGAACAAAAAGGCAAAGGAAAGGTGAATTCACTCTTTCTTCTAGAACTGGGAAACCCATGTTCTCCTGCCCTCAGATGTCAGAGTGTTAGGTTCGTGGCCCTTCAGACTCCAGGACTTAAACCAGCAGCACCTCCAGGTTCTTAGGTCTTTGGCCTCAGACTAAAAGTTATACCATTGGCTTTCCTAGTTCTCAGGTTTTCGACTCAAGCTGAGTTACACCACTGCTTTTCCTTGTTCTCCAGCTTGCTGACAGTAAATTGTGGGACCTCTGGGCCTCATCATGAGCCAATTCCATAACAAATCTCCTCATATATCTATAAATATTGAATTGTTTCTGGAAAATCCTAATTTCCATGTCTCATTTTTTTATCCCAGTTTTGATAAAAATATTAGTCTCAGTATCACGTCTGACATAATAGCAAGGAGAAATTGACTAAAAGTAAGAATTTTTCTTTCAACAGCTTTATTTTCTCAACTTTTTTTTTTTTTCCAAATCTTTTTATCTCTGTTGATAGATAGTAGATGTGTCAGGAGTTCTATCAAAGAAGATGCATTAGGACTAATTCTGATTCTACCAAGCACATACAAATTCAATACAGCTGATTGTGCCCTGTTAGAATTATAAGTGCATCTCAAGAGGACATAGATAGATCCTTGAAATCTCTTTTCCCAGTAATCACAAAAATAAGCAGGTGGAACTGTCTACCCTTGCATAGGTCTGGCTATGCGGTCACACAGGGCCCAGTGCTCAGAAGGACCCTGGGTTTGGTTTAATGTTCTACTGTTACTGTCTTGAAATCCTTAGCAATATTTGAACCACAGAACCCACATTTTCATTTTGCACTGGGCCCTGTAAATCATGTCCTTCCTTACACTTCACCAACTATGATTCAAATAATATTCCCTTGCAGAAATATAAATGTCCAGGTTATATTAAAAAAACATGCACACAATACTTCCTACTAGCAACAGGGAATATGAGTTTCAAAAAAAAAAATAGATACAAATCTTTGATTTAACATGCAAAGGTATTAGCCTCAAATTTTCAGTTTCATCCTCTGAACATCATCTGGGTGGTGTGTCACAATATTTCCCAAATCCAATATGGCTGTCGCTGGACATATTATGCTCCTTCTCCAATATGATTTAGGTGTTCATGGTGCCATCTTTTTCCTACTCGTTATGCTCAAATCCTTAGTCATCTTTGACTCTTCCCTCTTTCTTACCTCCCACAGCCAATCACTTGCCAAGAACTATTGATTTTACTTCATAATAACTCTCAGTTTGATTCCTTCCTTCCATTCTTGCTGCCACTACCAGAGTGGAAGTCTTCATTACTTTTCTTCTGATTTACTACAATAGCTTCCTTACTGTTTCCCTAATCTGGTCTTGCACACGCCACCCAATTAATTTTACCTACTGCTTTAAGCTGTATTTGATGAAAGCACAGCTGTATTTGATGAAAGCACAGCACTGATCATGTCTCTCTAAAACTTGAAGGCTTCTCATTTCCTCCAGAATTAAATTCATATTCTTTAGTGTGTCATTTATGCTTCTCTGTGAATTATTCTTATCCTACTAGTCTAATTTTATCTGCCTCTACCCTTCATATAAGATACACTAAATCACACTGACTGTTCACAGGCTACCAGATTTGCTGCGTATATTTATAATTTCATTAATTGTATTAAGTACTAAATAGATTTGGAAATAATTGAGGGAAGAATGAGAGTAGACAAAAGAGACTGAAGATTCTAATCTTGTTGATATTTGCAAGCAACACAGAAGAATGTGGGTTTTACAACTGAAGAGTTTAAAAAGAAGACCGAGATGATTAGAATCTACTTGACCAAGTTAGCCTGGTTACCTGGTGGTGAACAGATTGATAGGGATATGTGTAGAGGAGGGAAAATAAATTTTTCTTTACCATCCTAGGTTCTTGGCCAAGACTTCTATAACAAAAAAACATATTAATAAGAAAAAAAATATACAGATACATTTGACATAGGTTTTATGCGACAGGAGAGCTTTCATGAGGAAATGAAGACTCAGAGAAACAGTTAAGTCTATATATTTTTATGCTGGGATTGATGAGTGGCTAGTTATGGAGCAAGGCCTGTTTGTTCAAATTTTTCTCTGTGATCCTTCAGAAAAAAGGATGTTCCTTTCCTGTGGGATAGGGAGGGTGCATCTCACATGAGGGACTTATGAAAATCTTTCCTAGGTTATATAAACTGCTCCAGGGAAGAACCTGAGAGTGATCTTCCTGCTTCTGCGGTTTTTCTCAAATTCCTTCAATTTAAAATATTCAGTATGCCAAGGTGCCATATTTTAGGGTAGCATGTCCCGAATCCCATCACGTGAGACGGTAGGGACCTTAGTTAGGAAAGTATGTATGTAAATGGAGTAAAGTAGACAAACAAAAGAAATGCTTAGAAGGTAGGATCAGTAAGATGAACATTTGTTGGATGGGGAATTAAGGACGATTCCATATTTGTTACTTTAATAAATCAGAGACTGATGAATCCACTTACTAAAATAAGAAACACAGGAAGAACAACAGGTGAGGGCAGGGATGAGAAGGAAGGCTTGAGTGGGGTGGGAAGAAACTAATAGACACTGATAACAGTTTTATATGTATGAGTTAATTAAAGAATATGTCCTGGAACCAGTGGAGGGGGGGCACTAAAGGAGACCCCAAAGACACGTGTCATTGATTTAACAACTCTGCACATACGGTAGTAACATTCATCGGGTGTCGGGCAGGTACGAGGGGGGAGGAAGGCATGGGTATATTCACACCTAGTGGGTACGGTGTGCACCATCTGGGGGATGACATGCTTGAAGGTCTGACTCAGCTGGGACAAAGACAATATATGTAACCTAAACAGTTATACCCCTATAATATGCCGAAATAAAATAAAATAAAATAAAACTGCATGGGGCCAATTTTTATAAGTTGGATTTTAGCAAATTTTGGTCACATGTAAGATTGCAAAATTAAAAAAAAATACTATTTCTTAGACAAATCAAGAATGTAGAGGTCAGAAATGAAACTGTTAAAGAGGATTTAATATTGAAATGATAGATTTATTTATGACTACAAGAACTTGCATTTTTAATTTTCTAATTTTTCCTTCTTACCTTTTAAATTAATTCTTATCTTTTTAAGGAAATCAAAAGACATCTACCGATCAAGGTATTTTATTGTTTTTGTTTTTGTTTGACTGAGAAGAAGCTTGTGCTCACTAAGTGTTCAAATCTAACAATCTTTATAATTTAGAGAAATAATAACAACGAGGAAAAGTGAGAGATCTTGGCAATTTAACAGAAAGATGTCAAAATCCTCCAAAGGAAATTTTCATATTGAAATGATTGCCACATTTTGTTGATCAAAGATAATTCTGTCTAAGTTTCTGCATGGTATTTAGCTCTTGGATAATGGTGAAAGATATTACATATCCTCCCACCTGGTATTACAGCATGCATAGCAATAATGAAGACGGATTAGTGCTATTTACCTACTGACACTGACAAGAGTAGCTTGTCTTTGTTCCTCTATTTTATCATTAAAGTCTTGTTTTTCAGCCTTACATCCCCTGAAGACAGCATGCTACAATCTTGAATACCAGAGGAGAGGTGTTTAAAAAGCATTAATGGCCTGGATCACCCCCATCTAAAACCAAGGAAACTCAAACTTAATGTTCTCCTCTGTCCTTAATTTACACTGCTATGGAAATATAATGAACTTGAAAAAAATCATTTTTACTATAGACAGAGATATAATTCCCTATGATATGGCATTATTTTTTAAAAAGATATGGTTTTTTATAAATTCCAAAATTTCTATGATTACCTAAATTTTTATGTTCACTCTAATATTTAGATCCTCTCTCACAGATGACAGATGGAAAAGAGACAGAATTGACAGAAAAGTTAAATTTTTGGACTGCGTTGACAGGAATATTGAAGAAACTGGGTTTTAATATTCCTTAAAATTTCTTTTGGAGTCTGATAATTTTTATTGGTTCATCTCTAATTACTCTTCGTGATCAAGAAAATTGATAACCTTTCTTTAACAAAAGAGTATCAAACTTACCTCCAACACAAATGTGTGATTAAGAATATGAAAATCTTTGATAAAATCCAAGTGAATTATATCATCCTGCTTTATTCCTGTCAGCTGTCACTGTCATTTCTTCAAAGCAGTTAATCAGATTTGTTCAGCTTCACCTCCACTTCAGAAACCCAGCCTGACCTGCAGAATTTTATACCAGTTCAAGGATTCTTCTTTTGGCAAAGACAATGCAGGCATTTGTCCATGGGGTCAGGTTTATAGTAGCAGCCATGTCAAGTCTCTTAACTATAACTTAACCATGGTTTAGTTGGAATTATTGTCAACTGTCATAGCTTGAGGCAGGGGATTGTATTGACATTATTAAAATTCCACCCGACAACCAAGTGCTACACTTTGACACTATTACCCAATCCATTTTCCCTCTTCATTAATGATCACTGAACCATCATTTCCCCTTTAGACCAATTTAAAGTTACACAGTCTTGTTGCATACTTATGGCTTGCTTTCAATTTCTTTTTGCACACTTTGAGGCAGAGACTGTATTCATTCCTTACATACATCTTAGCATTTTACAATTAAAAGGGACTTTATTCTTTCAACAAAGACCATGAATAGGAGTCTCCATCATACCACAAAAGTGAGTATACTACATTCACAGACATTAAGGGTAAGAGTGGGGAAGAACAGATGGTCTCATGATTGCTTCCTAATTTGAGCTAGTGCTGGAAAGATTATTAATTTATCCATAAATTATATCATCCCATATCAGGAGTTAGTATGAGTTTCTTTCTGCATAGCGGTCATGGAGGATAGGACAGTGTTTAAAATTTCAGGTTTTAGACAAAAACTCTTTGGCTTTAAATCCAGTATTTCACATACTAGCTAGTTATGAGGAAGTTATTAACTCGCTCTCAGGCCTAATTTCATCTTCTATAATATTTGAGATAAAATGTTCCTCACTTGAGGCCAGGTGTGGTGGCTCACATCTGTAATCTCAGCACTTTGGGAGGCCAAGGAGAGAGGATTACTTGAGGCCAGGGGTTCTAGACCACCCTGGACAACATAGGGAGACCTTGTCCCTACCAAAAAATAAATAAACTAATGAATAAATAAATATGACTCACAAGGCTGCATTGTGGAGAAAATGAACTTTATCTAGTAAAGCACTTAGCACATTAAACAACATATAAATAGTTGTTTATATTTGAATAATTGTTATTTGTTCACCAATTATTTGAGTGTGACCAATATTTTGCTTTTAAACATAAAACTGTCTATTGTAGAGATAATGCTATCGAATACATAAAAGACCAGTATCTTCACAAAGCTAAAAGCCATATAGTCATATTTTTAGACTTGCTGTTGGACAGAAAAATAATATTTCTTTTAACCTGAGTTTCAATTGCATGTATGGGACATAAAATGCATTGTGTGAGCTATTTCCCTGCCTTCAGCATAACCTATAACCCATAACCTAACACTGCATACACCCTCGTTCTGCAACCCACACATTGTCAGCATCTGAAAAGAGACAAGAAAAATCTACTAGCTCTGATGGCATTTTTTTTCTTAAAAGAGTGGCAGCACTTAAAAAGGGCACAGAAATGAAAGTTATGACTTGTCAGATTCTCAGTATTTGGAAGGTCTCATAATAGAGAAGGAAACATGGCTTAGGGCACAAGATGGTGGCATGAAATGGGTTGAAGTCGAAAAATTATCTTTATAAAGTAGACGTTGAGAAACTTCTAGAGCCTACTTGCTCTACAATCAGAAAAGAAATATTTCACTCAGTTGCCATTTTCCAGGTACTTAGACTTCCTTCAAGTTTCAAAGAGATGCTTGCAAATAATTTCTTTTGAACTGAATCATTTAAATGTGATCTTCTTTTTACAGTAGACCACGTGGGGACACAGTTTCACAAGAATTACACTTGTAATTCTGTAACTGAATTGTCTGTAACTGAATATTTGAAAAGAAAAAAAATCTCTGACACTGCAGAAACTATCCAGAAATGGGAGAGGAATTTGTGTCTGCAGGGCTTCCCAGAAAGTCATGCAAGCAGTAAGAAAAGTAATAACATATCTATAAGGAAGAGTCAGAAAATAATTCACGAAGTGTGAGAAAAGATCTTTACATACGAGAAAAGAATTTTACAACTTAGCATGATGATGATAATAGCATATTCATAAAATCCCTTTTTCAAAAGTGTTCAGCTATTTGGCTTGCTTTGATAGTTACATCTAATTAATCACTGCTCCTGGATGAGGTAGATATTCCCTTTTCAAGTTATGAGAATTTGCTCTGAAGGAGGCACAGACTGGGTCGGCAAAAGCTATAAATATATTTTTCATCTATCTACCCGTACCTTCTGTTTCTCATCTTTTTTGTGAAATATTTAATATTTAGTTTGTCAATGCTATAAGACTTATGAAATCGTGTTCTTTTGTTCAGTTGGTTTCTAGTTGCTGAATTTGGAAGAGATATGGTAGCCTTTAAATAAATTGTAAATAAAACTACCTATAGCAATGAATATTTTCATAAGTTGCTCTCTTCCATCATTCTTTAGAACAATTTAAATCATAGAGAAATACTGTTGATATTTCACAGCAGGATTGGTTGACTCAATCCCCTAATCCTTTCTTTGCATAGAACATATATTTTTTTTAGAATTCTGAATATTAATAATGAGAGTAAATCACTGAAGCAAATCAGTGAAACAGACACATTTTGAAACAGTATATTAAGGGTGTCCTTTGAAGACACTGAAGCAATATATTTCCCCTTTCTAAATAATTTTTTTAGCAAGACTATTTGCAATGGAACAATTTTAACTATAAGCAATGAGAAGCCGGATATGGGATCTTGCACCTCCAGGTCAGCAGTTCAAATCTGGCCTAGATCAGCAATGACTGAAAATCGTTACCAGTGGATGGTTTCATAATGTTCTCAATAAATGAGTCAGTGTACTTGGTTGCACTCTGTTTGCTAGTAGACCAATGCCCAGGTGACAAATCATGTCACACCATGCATGACACACCTTTGATCACACAGGCACTAAATGACACCTTTGTTGGTTATTTCATTAAATTGGTTCAATATTTACTGAAGTGAAAACCATGTAGTTATTATCCCTTCACAAATCATATCTGTTAATGTATAATCTGATTTTGTATAAACTAACAGTATAAATATTTTATATTTTGGTAAGTACTCTTAGAACTGTGATCCTAAGTAGCCTAAATTAAATTTATATTTCACTTGGTATACTCAGGAAATAGCTTGGTATATTTCAGACATATATAAAAATACATATATATAACATATACACATATCTATACACACATACACACACACACATATATATATGTTGAACACTGAGGTGTTTACTTTGATTTATAGATTTATTTCAATGTATGGCATCATCTTATCAATGGAAAACTGTACTTTTCCTGCTCATTTTCCAAACTATAACAAGAAAAGAAATGAAATTACTCAAAATCTTTCACTTGTTCTTTCAATGATATTCCAAAGCAAATGCTTATAACACTGAGGATTGCTTTGTGCTTTTTTGTGGGTAAAATGAGTTTCAGTGGAAAACCAGGATAAAACTCTTTTTGGACGGCATTAAAATGGCACATTATTAAACTTCGTGGCACTGCTGGAAACAAGGACTTGCTGCCCCACTCTGCTTTCACCGTCTCAAAAGGAAAAAAGTTCAGGCCAGGGGGGAGGATTCCAGAAAGCATGTTATGCCATCCATAAAATACTTCAAAAATAGTGTTTCTCCAAAGGAGGTGGCCAGAAATTTTTAGCTCTCTTGAT
Source organism: Avahi laniger (assembly GCA_963575035.1). Classification (NCBI taxonomy): domain Eukaryota; kingdom Metazoa; phylum Chordata; class Mammalia; order Primates; family Indriidae; genus Avahi; species Avahi laniger. The sequence goes on from CAUYSK010025867.1 coordinate 16,355, forward strand.
CACATCACATGGATTTCTCATCTGGACCTTTTTCTCTTATTTTTGGAGATAATTTTACTTTGCATTTATATCCTGTTTGACAGTACATAGAGGATATTTGTGCACATTATCTTATTTAATTTTAAGTCTCACAAAATTCAAGCACCTGAAAGGTTAGTCATTTGCCCCAAATCACATTGCCAAAGGGGAACACATAGTTGAGCACTGTTTCCTCTCCCACTTATTTCCATGTTGCGACCTTCAAACCTGATGATGTGGGTGAGGAGAGGAACTAAATCACTATTGCGGGGGTTACAAGACTCCAGATAGAAAGTGTAACCTGCTGAGTGAATACACAATATGTCCTTCACATATGTGTACAAATTATCAAAAGTGTGTAGATAGTATTGTCTTATAGAATACAATTCTATTTCTAAATTCTGGAGTGTAATAATTTTTATCATGTATTTTCTTATAAACACATCTTAAATATGCAGATACTATGTGGGAACTCACTTTTTTTCTTTCACATTTTAAGAGTGTCCTCATGTATTAAATGATTGGGAACCCCAACACTTCAGTGCCTCCGAAAAGTCTCCATATATTGCCTCATATCTGCAATATCACAAAGAAACTCCCCAATTGAGAACATATCTCTGGAAACTATTGTTTTTTTATCTCCATCCTCATCCTCCTCTCAATCTCTGCAAATCAGGTAGCAGGAAGCAGAGAACAAAGGAGTAGAACATCCTAAACTTCCATGAAAAATCTTCCACGGAAGTGGTGACAGAGGAAAGGGATGGAGAACATTCTGGTTTCTGAAAGTAGTAGAATAATAGCACCTACGAAACATAAACACACAGTAAAAACACTCTTCTTGGCTTTTGATAAGACATTTGGGCTCTTGTACCCAGACGAGTGGATTAAAAGACTTTTTTCTACAACAGCAAAGACAAAAATTGATGTTTTAAGCAGATGTAGAATTAGAGATATATGATTGTCAAATTAGAATGGTAAAATAATAATTCCCAAGTTAGGGGGATATTTTTTTGTTCAAAGGTGTAAATGAGGATTGTTACAGAGACAAAAACATAAAAAATATATTCACAATTACTTGGCAACCACGTGGATATAGAATTTGAACTAGGTTTATATGTGAAAGGTAGATTTGCAAAATAAGAAACTTGTCTGGGAAGTGGAAGAAAAAGATAAGATTATTTATTTGCTTCTGTTGCAAAATGAGCTATTTGTATTCAGAGCACACAACTGAAATGAACATGATTAAGGTTAAGATATCTGAGAGTAAGGATTGGAAATTCAACCGGGAAAACACTAAGAAAACATAAAATATGAGTTTGGGAATAGAAATCTGTTATTCTAAACAGTAATATTCCATTAAGTAAGTAAATAACCATTAAATTTTGATGTGATGTATAGTCTGGTTATCAGGAGATTTGAAAGTGACAGTTAATAAAGAAATATGTTTAATTTTTAAAAATGTGAAATCACCAAAAATTTTACATAAAAATAAGCCTTTAATTTTAACTAGAAATGTTGGCTTTTTATGAGAGATAAATGGCAAATACAACGTTAAACTTAACTATAACGTTTGTTACTTTGTCAGCTTTCAGACCATACACCCGAGAGAATGACAGAGCTCCCAGGGTCAAAAGGTGGCGACAGCATGAAAAAAACGACATACCCTGTTTGTGCGACCCTGGGGGTTAGTCTGCACACAGGAACAGTAATAATTATTTACAGCATTGATCTGCCGAGTTTCTTAAAAAAATAAATTTATGTTAGCAGAAAGTCAAGTGTAGTAATAATAATGAGGGAAATTTGTCATTATCATTGCACAACCTCAAAAATGAATTCTGCTGGGCCTTATAAACACCGTAGGACTCAATAGCACACACTCGCTGTAACTGATAGCACTGTCTTGCTACTCATGTGGACTTTTTTTTTCATTTACTGTTGGTAACATTTTATAAGGTAAAGGAAGAATTTTGATTTCTTTTAATAGACTGAATTGTGCCCCCGCCCCAAAGTTCATGTTGAAGCCGTAACTCCCAAAATGATTCTCGAGATAGGATCTTTACAAAGGTAATTAAGGTTAAATGAGTTCATAAGGGCGGGTCCCTAATCCAATATGACTGATGTCCTTATAAAAAGAGAAAGAGACGCTAGGGAAGCGCATGCGCAGAGAAAAGGCCACGTGAGGGCACAGGGAGAAGGAGGTGGTATTCAAGACTGGTAGAGTCCTCCAAAGAAACCAAACCTGCTGACACCTTGTTCTTAGACTGCCAAATTCCAGAACTGTGAAAAAATAGATTTCGTTGTTTAAGCCACCAGTGTTATTGCTTTTATGGCAGCCTTAGCAAGCAAATACAACCACACACACACACACACACACACACGTTTATATATTTGATATAATTTGCTTTTGTCTTCAGACAAATAGATGTTATCTTATGTGTCATAGAAACTTTAATAAATATCACATTCTACTTATGTTGAATTGATTCTATATCATTTAGAAATAGATAAAAAATGACCAGTTTTAAAAATCTCACTTATATCTAATAACATGCTAATAATGATGTGTAACTGACGGGTTGTTTTAGTATTAGGTTGGCCCAGCTTTTGAAAATAAGTAAATGTTTTCATCATAGGGAATCCTGACATAAATAAGTTGATTTTGACTTCCAAATATCTAGTTTTTAAACTTTCATTCATCCACTAGATAGTTTTGAGCATTTACCATTTGCCCTGAATTGTATTAGGTGAGGAGACAAGGGGCCACCTCTCTTTTGGGTCTGAAATGGATGGAACTGAGAGGCAGCATGGGAGATTGTTAAAAGACAATGCAGATGGATAAGTATTGAATTGATGGAGTAGAAGAAAAATATCTTTCCTCCTATCCTTCTATGTTTTCAGCTGCGGCCACTGTGACAAAAGATGGATTGATAAGAGAAAAGCATACCAATTTGTTTAATGTAAGTTTTACATGACACAGAAGCCTTCATAAGAAACAAAGACACAGTTAAATGTGAATGTTTTTATATTCGGTTTGATGAAGAGTGGAGAGTCATGGAAAAATGTAATAGGACAAAAAGGAGTATGAGTTAAGTGTAATTAACAGGGAAATTTAGCAAGTCCTGTTCGCTCATATTTCTGTCTGTGTCTGTTCCTTTTTTCTGGGTATAGAGAGATTACCTCTTACATGAGAATCTTATGACCTACTTCAGGGAAGAAAGGCAGGGAAGTTCAGAGGAAGGTCAGGAATTTCTCAGATTCCTTCAGGTGAAAATATTCAATATGTCAAGGTGCATAAATTTGGGGATCACATATTCAGAAGCCCATCAATGTCAATTGTGAAGAGTGCCTTGGAATTATAAATAGGGAATGCTGGTCTAACTAGAGGTAGAAGAGGGGACCAAAGGAGACCTCTTAAGCTTAAATTTGAAGCACGAAAGGCATTATATAGACAGAGTTGGCAAATGAGGCTTCCAAGAGAAGGTAACAGCATTTTCTCAGCTTTCAAGTGGAGGTTCCGGGTGCATTGGAGGACCTTGCAGAAAGGCCAACGTGGCTGGAATAGAGATTATGATAGGAGAAAGGCCATGATAAAGAAGTAGATGTCCTCCTATAGCAAAGAGAAGTCACTAAACATTTTTAAGCAAGGAAAACAGATGATCAAATTTGTATTTGAAAACATCATTTTAGCCTCTTGTAGAAAAGGAAGAGAAGGGAATTTGAGTGGAGGCAAGGAGACAAGTTAAGAATGTACCAGATTAATTTACATATGAGATGCTGGATGTTTGAATCAGAATGGCTGGATGAATTTGGTAAGAAAGAATCAATTCATAATATTTTTTGGCAGTAGAACCAATAGGACTTTATGAGAAGAAAATCACACACGAACAGTCAGCCAAGGAAATTCCTGAGAGCACAGGTTTCGGTTAGAGAAAGTTGGTAAGGCAATGTATGGAGAAAAAACTGAGAAATTATAAAAACAATAGCTAACATTTATTGGTCTCTTAGTATATCAGACAAGGAGTTAAGAATTTTATAATTTCATTTAATCATTACAGCAATCTACACAGTGAATGTTTTGTTAAGGATTCTGGGAAAGCATCCTTTCTGGGGGTCCTGAGATCCCTTTTGATCAACAATTTTGTGAAAATTTTTCTCCCTTTGTCCCTGGACTGTCCCACAAATTAGGTGAATTCTCTATCCTTACATTAAAAGCAGCCAATTCAAGTTGACTGTAAAATGACAGTTGATTTTAGGACAAAGACTGTGTTTGAAATGTGAACGTGTGATTCATTTTTTTTGTAAAGCAAAGGAAGAATTTATTTTTTTGTTTCAAAATATTAATTAAGGGAGTACAGTGTTTTTATTACATGGATATCTTATATCATCCTTAAGTCAGGGCTTTTGGTGTGCCCATCACAGGAATAGTGTTCATTGTACCCAACAGCTAAGTCTTTATCCCACACACCCTCCCTAGTTTTTTGAATATGTAATTTAAAAGGATTCCCCATGGATACTCTGAAAAAGAGCTATGGCTTTCTCTCAGGGACAACCCCAGTTAATAGAAGATAAAGCCAGGCCAACCTACATGGTTGTACTTGCTGAGACCTGTCTGTGGCATTCCTGTGCAATCAGGGCCAGTTCTACATGAATCCACAAGCTGCCAGAACAATGCTCACTAGGAGATGTGTAATCAGCTTGCAGATGTAAGAAGCAGTAACCGTAATTTCTCAGAGCTACAGATCCTACTGTTTTCTATGCACTGTGTCAAGGCATAATAAAATGTGTCACCAAAGAGATGATTGTATACAAACTCACAGACATATTTATATTGATATTTACACAAGATAGGTATGTTTCCAGGCTAATAAATATTTACTTGCTTGTAATAAGAAATTAGACTGTAACAAATACTGTTTATATTGAGTTTATTTGTCCAATCTTAGGTTCCGACTTATATTATTAGGCATCCAAAATAAATAATACCATTAGAACTTAAGTTTCATGAAGACATAAAACATTTATGTTTTGTTCATATTGGTCAGCGATTTTTTGAAGGAAATGAATATATTCAATGGATATATTTGGCTATTAAGAACATAGGTTTTATGAGGCCAATACATGTTTAAATACTAGGTCAATCACTTTACCTTTGTAAACTTTATTCTTGTAATCTAATTTTAAAAAAAGGTGAAGAATTTATGAGATTTATATAAGATAATGTATATAAAGTATTCAGCACAGCATCCATTACCTGCTTCGTATAGAATAAATTATTATTATTGATGTTTAGTTACCTAAGATATATCAATAAGCTCTTAACTGCTGTGTTTTCCAAGGAAATCTTGTGGTCATTCTAATTTAGGTGTTTGTTCCTTTGATATATGATTAGCTTTATTACTATAAAAATACCTATAGTTATTGAGTCCAGGAAATAAAATTCAAATTGTTCAGTAACATTTAGCTGAAATATAGAAGTGTTTTTAAGCATTGTTTATCATCTGCTTTTACTGTTACCCCTACAGTCAATTACTTTGCAATGTTGTTTCTCTGGGGTTATTACTAGGAAGGCTGTGCTTACAGGGATACGAAATGGATTTCAACTTTCAAACAGGCATTCATCCTTAGATATTAAAGCTCTGAAAAAAAAGTGGTCTGAAAAATATCTGATTTTAGAGTCTATATCCTCCTAAAAGACAATTTTAAATGGGTGAATGTTATAGATGTGGAAGAATAAGTCACGGAGTGACATATTTTAAAGAGAGTAAATAAAAAAAAAATCTATTTTCATTATTGTCATTATCAATAATGTATTCATATAATATAGTTCTCCTCACACATAGGTTCTTATTGTTTTACCTAAAAATATATGACAAGGCAGGAGTGCTAAAGTAAATAAAAGGTATGAAAATATAATACGAGTGCATATGTAAATCGTATTGTGAAACAGAAATATCACTCAAGCCAGGAGTTGTCAACACTGTTTTTAAAAATATCATAGACATTTAAAAAGGAAAGGGTATACGTCATAGGTAAAAAGCTCTGTGAATTTTCACAAATAGAATATACTTTTGTAATCTGCTCCCCCAAACTGCCCCTCATCCTTTCTCCTACAACCCTGACTTCTAACAGCATAGATCAGCTTTACTGGTTTTTGTATCTTTTATAAATGGAATCATATGGTATATAACCTTGCATGTCTTTTGTTCAACATTTTTGTGAGAATCGTCTATATTGTGTGTACTGTGATATTTAATTTTCATTGCTGATTTATATTCCATTGTGTAAATATACAATGATGTAGTTCCTCTTCTTTTAGACAGTTTCTAGGCTTTGGTTATTTTGAATAGTAATGTGAACATTTTAGAACCAACACATGTGTGCATTTCTGACGGGTATATTCCTAGGAGTAGAATTACTCAGTTGCAGAGCATGCATAGTTTCACCTGTAGTAGATACCGGTAAATAGTTTTCCATAGTGGTTGTACCAATTTATACCTCCCATTAGCAATGTAGGAGAGTTTCAGTTGCTCCATGTCCTTACCAGAGTTGGTTTTATCTGACATTTTCATTTTTGCCATCCAAGTGTCACAGTTAATTCTTTGTATTGGCCATTTCATGATGTCTGATGGAATTTATTAATTTGTATATGTATAGTAGATATTTTAACCACCATATATTATTCATGAATTGTAATATCTTATAATGAATATAGAATCATGAATATAACAAAAGCGTGCCTTACTCCGGGAAATATTTTGTCTCTTTCTTGCTTTATTTTTCATCTCTCTAAAAGTTCTTTCATTCAATATTCCTATTTTCAGAAACTACTATTTTTCATCTACAATTATTATAATCTCAAATGTTTGATTCTCCTATTTAACAACTAGATTTATACAGATTTTCTTTCTGGGATTCAAAATATGCTTCAGTGAAGTAGACTATAAAATACATAAAGAGAAGAAAATGAAGAGAAGAGAAATAGAAAGTATAATTCTATTTAAAATAGAATTTAAGAATTTCACCAAATGTTTACTAAAGAACTATCTGAGAATTAATAGACAGTGAGGTTTCTTTGTCTGAATTCTAGAACTGAAGAGAGGTTTCTATTTTCTCGAAAACAAGAGTAAACATTTTTGAACCCACTATGTTTTAGTAAAGGTTTATTTTAGAATAATTTTATATTTGCAGAAAAATTACAAAGATAGTACAGAAAGTTTCCATAAACATCACACTTCATTTTTACTGTTCTTAACATCTTGTATTTAATGTGGTTCATTTGTTACTATTAATGAACTAATATTGATACATTATTGATATTAACTAAATAAAATCTGTATTTTCTCCAGATTTCCTTAGTTCTTACCTAATGTTCTTTTTCTGTTCCAGGATCCCACGTGACATTTAGTCATCACGTCTTAGGCTCCTCTTGGCTGTGGCCGTTTCTTAGACTTTGTTTTTGATAATCTTGACAATTTTAAGGAATATCAGATATTTTGTAGACTGTCCTTCAATCAGGGTTTGTCTGATTTTTTAGAAATAGTGATTTGACCAGATTTGTGGGTTTTGGAGAGGAAGAAGGAAGACTACAGAAGTAAAGTGCCATTGTAATCACATCATATCAAATGTGCATACTATCAACATGACATATCACTGTGGATACTCACTTTGATCATTGGGCTGAGGTAGTACTTGCTAGGGTTCTCCACTATAAAATTACTTTTCTTTCCCTCCCTTTCCATGTTTTACTCTTTGGAAGGAAATCACCATGTGCAGCTCATACTTAAAGAGAAGGGAGTTATGTTCTGCCTCCTTGAGGGTGAAGAATCTACATACATTATTGGAATTTTCATGCAAGGAAGATTTATCTATTCTTCTCCATTTATTTCTGTATTTATTCAATTATTTATTTGTATCAGTATGGACGCATGGATATTTATTTTACCGTTTGTGTTGTAATCTACTACTCCTCTTTTTATGTACTCTATATGTATCATTTTAGCTGTGGACCTTGGGAGCTCTTTTGGCTGGCTTCTCTTTGCCTTTGACATATGCTCATTGAGTGTGTGTATGCGTGTCTGTGTGTGTGTGCATTGAACACTTCCTTACTTTCTAGTATACAAAATACTCCAGGCTCATGCTATGTATTTCCTGACCTATTCCTAAAATCAACCATTTCCTCTTTATGTGGAGAATGGTATTAAAAAGATCCGATGTTAGCTCATTTTTTAAGTGAAAATACTACTTATATTTTAAAAGTCTATATAAAATGATTTGAGTTCAATTTGGAAAAGGCGGTATAAGTAAAAAAAAAATCGAGTGTGTTTTCCACTTGGACTAGCATTTATTTCAGAATATTTTTAAATAACATGGACTAAATAAATATGTATAACTGTATTTCCAAACTTATTTTTTAGATTTACAAGAATTAATAGAAATAGCTAGAAGTTAGTCCATTGATATGACTTACTGATGACTTTCTAATTAAAAATAAGTTAGACTAAAAGTAGCGAGTGCTGAGAAAGACATGTGTATTCTGCTTGATAACTTTTTTTTTATCTTAACGGAACTGAAGAAATGAAATGATTATTATCTTTGCCTTAAGTGTTAAACTTTCATCTTTTAAACACAAAGCCGAGTTGCTTGAGGAAGAGATCTTTGGGTATATACCACCAAATGAATATAGGGAAAGAAATTAATAGGAAAATTATATTACTAAATAGATACAGATTGAATGACTTATCTTCAGAGAAGATGGTTACAAATTATAACTGTATTTTGCTGTTCATTCTGAAAAAGATCATATTTATCTATGTCTCAGATATGCATATTAAGATCCACTTAATGGTAAAAGAAATCTTATTAAGTAGGTTTTAATACAAACATTTTAGATTGTTGGATGCTTTGATGTCAACTGAATATGATTCTGAATAGGACAGTGGATTTTATCAGAGAAAATAAAGATAAGTGAGCTCACCTATGTGGAACACATTAAACAAGACATTTTATTACTATGTGTTTCTATTTTAAAAGAAACATTAAAAATTTTTACATTTGAAATATTTTTAAGAAACACCTTTTTCCTGTTTACCTAAAATTTCCCGACTATTCTTTAATAAATTTTATATTCTAAATAACAAAACATTACTGGAGTTCACAGTCTACACTTACAGCACTTTTTCAATGGGCAGAAGTCACGCCTGCTGTCTTTTCTAGCACATGCCCAACTCCCCCACCTCCACTCATTGTAGGTGAGAGCTGTATTTACCATGACAAGAGTCGGTGGATCCAGATTTTTTTGAGTCTGAGGTTTATGTAATTTGGGGATACCTCTTAAAGAAAAAGAATACAAAATTATTAATACAAAATTAAATAAGGGTCTTGGAAGAGGTAGGGAACTCAGAAGCTTAAGCTTCATTGGCTTCATGGTAAGTCTCTCTCTCTGGGATTGTTCTGTGGTCTGTCTGACCATATATGGGTTGTCCTTGAGGGTATAAGTCAGAACCATTTCATGTGCTACGTGTGAGTTTATGGCATAGACCCAAAAAGAGGAACCGGTGGGACACAATTTTACAGGAGTCTCTCATACTTCTGCAAGTCTTGCTAGCAGAGGCACTGATTGCCTTTGCCCAGTTATCTTATTTAAAGATATTTCTACACTGAACAGCTTTTGAATGCAGAAGTTATACTTTTCCTCTAGGGCAAAGGCAGAACAGGTTTGCTTAGAGTCATGAAAGGTACAGTGTCTTCCTCCAGATCACAAGAGAAGGCATATTCCCTGTCTGTCTTAATACTCCTGTTCTCTAAGCCCAGAGTTTCTCTCCTGTAACACAGATCACGTTGCATCTGCAGGTATAACCTGGCCTTTGTGTTTACTTGTGGGGATTTTGGCTCAGGGGCCTTACACAACTGCTGGTACTCTAACTACTGTTTTTGCTGTGAGTAAAAATCTGTCCTTTGTCTTTGACCCCGGAGGCTTGTGACAGCATTTAGGAAACTGCTCAGATTAACTTGTCACTTTGGAAGTAAGATAAAATCTTGATTTTTAGAAGTTCTTGAGAGGACATTGATGACTTCCTATTCCTCATTAACTTTATATCTAGCAAGTTATCAAATTAGTTCAAAACTGTTGTAATGTTTGATCCATGTGCAATCGATCAGCTGTTCTCTGATCTACAGTACTTTACACTTAATTTTACATATATCTTGCAGCTTATCTTTTAACAGAATTTAAATATTTATCTATTTTTTTTTCTTTTTTTCTTTCCCTCTCATCTTTCTTTCACAAATAAGTTTTAGGCACTGTGACCGGTGCTGAGAATCAATGTTATACAAAAACAGACCCAGTTTCTAGCTGTAGGAAAGCTTGCAACCTAGTCTCATTATGAGTGTGTTTCCTCCACTAGACATTGGAATTTCAGAAAAGTTGGGTAATATCTCCTTCACTTTTGTTTCCCACTTCACCATAATTCTTGAAACATATTAATGTTCTTTTTAAAAAAAACTCACAAATCTATTGAAGTATAATTGATATACACAAAACTGCACATACTTAATGTATACAATTTGATGAATTTGTACTTATGCATACATTCATGAAATCATCACCACAATCAAGATAAGAAACATGTCCCTTATTTTCAAAGTTTTTCTCATGCTCTTTATTACTGTTGTTTTGCGGTAAGAACACATAATATGAAATCTACCCTCTTAAATTTTTTACATGCATAATACAATGTTGTTAACTATAGGTACTATGTTTTACAGCAGGCCCCTATAACTTATTCATCTTGCATTTCTGAAACTTACTCCCCATTCACCTCACTGCCTACCTCTGTAAACCACCATTCTCCTTTTTGCTTCTATGAGTTTGACTATTTTAGATACTTCACATGGGTGAAATCATGCAATATAATGTCCTCCAGGTTCATCCATGTTGCCTCATATGGCAGAATTTTCTACTTAATGTCCTTAATTCTTATTGGCTCCAACAAAATTGGTCTTAAAAACTGAAATATTAATAATAAAAATGGGTACTTTGGGTTCCCATTATGTGCTAGACACTGTATAAAACGCTTTCATAAATTACATCATTTAATCATATTGTAGAACTTTGGGTAGGTTCAGTATTATTCTCTAGTTTTACAGATGAGAATTCTGAGGCTTGGGAATAGTTGTCCAAGGTCACAAACTGCAGAAGAGACAGAATATGATTTCAATTTCAGATATCTCTTTGATTGTAATTTAGAAGCTATCACCCACCTTCTCAGTCCACTCTAACTTGTGTTAAAATCATTGACGTGATCTCATTCCCCTAAAAATGTGGACTATTTGCTGCAACCTAATATACGTGTGGAAACGAAAACCAATAATTGTGATTCATGTAGACTTTCATTATCCTCTGATACACTTCTTTCATATCTAAAAAATCTAAGTGTCTGTGGTATAATAAAAATGAGAGTGAAGAGATATTTTATCCAAAAATTCTTACAGACCAGGAAACAAAACAAATGAAAAATTGAGTTCCTAAAGTTTAAATTAAGGTATCCTAAAATTATTAATTGAGCAAATCTGACATTTTAATGAATGATTTAGTTAAGAGACTACCTGATGAATTTTTTCATAGACTTGGGCCTCTTTCATAAGAGTAGAGACTGAGTATGTTTATTAACTACTGTTTTTATAGGGATCAGAACAATAATTTGTACATGATACACATTTAATAGAAATTTTTCAAATACATGACTAAATTAGGAAACACTGAAGACAAACAAAAATTAACATACTGTGAGAGAAATGGTTAATTCTCCAGCTGTCTGTTACGTGAGATATCTAAACCTGGAAGTAGCTGAAAGATGAAAAACTAAACTGGAACAAAAGGAGGAGCCGTTTGAAGCATATTTGAAGGAGCCATTTGAAGGAGCACATATGTGACTCCCTCAATCTAGAATCATCTCAGCTTAGAAAGGAATCACTCAAGTCTACAGAAGAAGATATTGGTAGAGTGAACATGGCTGTAGCACATGTCTAGGTGAGCAAGTACAACATGTAGACACTATTTGAAGCTTATCTAGGAGAGGTTAAATCTAGAGTAAATAAAAATAAGCAATATTGACACAACAGATAGCATAACATAACTATAGAACTGCAGATGCTATCACCTTCTTTTAGGTCTTCTCTACTTCATGCCTGATTTACTTCAACCACTGTCTGGCTGATTTTTTTGACATCAGATTCTGTCTCTCATATTTTATTCAGTGTATAACAATCAGACCAATCATTCTCAAATCCTAAATTATATCCCTCTTTTTTAAAAAAAATCTCTATTATATTTAGTCTAAACTCAAGCTAGCTTCCACAGTATGACCTCACACAAACTATTTAAGCTGGTTGTTTACTGCTTGGAGGCACACTCTTTTCTGGTCACAAAAGTCTGCTTAGTGAACCTGGGACATACCTAGTCCTTCAAAGGCGCAGACACTTACCTTGTTCTTTTCAGCTAGAATGCTGCTCTGTCCTATTGCTGCTCATCATTCACCCTCAGTTCAACATGTTTTATAAGGACCTCAAAATGCAGGTGCTCTGTGAATGTCATATTTTTTTAGTTATTGCAATAAATCTGAAAGGTAGATAATATTTTGATTTTCCAAAAGAGAATAAGAAAGGCAAAAGTCCACAAAACAATGCCTAGGAAGGTAAGTGGCTGAGCAGGGGTTCAAATCAGATTTGTCTAGGTTGGATTCTGAACTCTTGGCAATAGGTTTGTGGCTAAGTCTTTAACCTTCTCAGTGAACTTCCTGTTTAGGGGAAAAGAAAACATGTAAACAACTAATTTTTAATACAATTGTCTTAGTCTGTTTGTGATAATATAAAGAGATATCTGAGGCTTGGTAATTTAGAAAGAAAAGCAGTTTATTTGGCTCATGGTTTTATAGGCCATACATGAAACATGGCACCAACATCTGCTTCTGGTGAGGCCTCAGGAAGCTTCCAATCCTGGTGGAAAGGGAAGGGGAGCCACATGTGCAGAGATCACATGGCAAGAGAGAGAGCTTGGAGGTGCCAGTCTTTTTATAGCCACTAACTCTCTCAGGAACTGACAAAACAATAACTTACTCATTACTACAAGAATGGCACCAAACCATTCATGAGGAATCCACTGCCATGACCCAAACAGCTCCCATCTCCAATGATGGGGATCAAATTTCAACATGAGCTTTGGGGGGACAACCGTTTGCCTTACAGTAAAAAACTGTAACTAAATAAGCAACAGGCTGTTTATGCATTATGAAAAGATCAGTTATTTCTGAACAGAAAGAATAAAAATAACCTTCATAGAGATTGTGATGTTCGAGGTGAATCTTGAAGTCTTTCAATGGAATGAGTAGAAAAGGGAATGTTTTCCAGCATGAGGGACTAATGTGACTACAGACGAGGTGAAAAAGTTATAGGGCAAACTATATGGGGGTATAGAGAGGGAAATGAGGTTGGGATGGATGTTGAGGTTCAGACCATAGAACTTCAAAGCCATGGCCGAGACTTGTTTTATTTTTTGATAAGAGAGTGCCATTAAAGAAAAATTGAGGGAGAAAAAGGTATTATCTGACCTCAGTTTTAGGACAGTTATCCTGGATTCAATGTGAAGAGCAGATTAGAAAGGATTCAGTTTGGAGGCAAGGAGACCCGAGAGATTTCTAAAGTATGGTAGCCAGTCACTATGGGGATGGAACAGAAAGAAAAAGAACATTGCCAAATCAGAATTGATAGGATTTGGTGCCTGTGTAGCAAAGGAGACAAAAAATAACAAAAATAAGAAAATACATCAACATTTATTTATTTAAATTAGTGTTAATATACATGCCCTACCTGCTAGAGATATCTGTGAAGTTATAGGCATAATTAGGATCTGGAAATAGTGAAATATTTCACAATAGCCACACTCTGGACAAAACATAAAACAAGTGTGGAAGGAGAACAGGATTTCTGAATAGCACCAAGTGTACTATGAAAGTTGCAATTTCCCTATATAATGGGAGCAACCTGTGTGAGCATATGCTATTTATAAACATCATTTATTGGTTAATTGAGAAAGAAACAGTAATATTATGGAAACGTATGGACTTTAACTTCCTGTTTTAACTTTCATTTATTATGACTCTTAATTACATCCTTTAATTTAAAGCCTTGATTTATTTAAAATTAGTTTAATGCAAAAAGTGAAAAATACAATCTACCTAACACTATTATCTTTTTTCTTTTGGCTTTTGGGATTTTTAAATATTTAAATGAGAAACTACAAAACACTAAGCATAGTGAGATTATCCCTACCCGACCCACTTGGATATCTGTTTTAATACAGAATAAAAAATGGATCTGAAATAATATGACAGACCTTTGAAGCTCTCTCAATGGAGGAAACAATAATGCTAGAGTCAGTGACTCTGTAATGATCTGCCCTCTAGGCCAATTTGAAGTCAGATGCATGTTCTTGGGACTTGTCTTGTATCAATGGAAATTTTGATATGGGGGGTGGGAAAGAGGCAAAGCTGTATTTACCTCAAAAGTTTTTATTCACTTTATTGCTTTGACACTACCACGTGGCAGCCATCTCTCCAGACCAAAATTAGCTAGGAACATGTTAGGCTTTCTACACATACAAAGCTTCTTTAGGTATAAAGCACAAAATATAGTTCAAGCCCTCACAGATTTCCTCACGCTGCAGTTTTCCAAAAGAATAACAAGTGATTCAACCAGGGAGATATAAGGTGACTTTTGTCTCTCCTCCATTGATCTGCATGTCATGTGAGCCTTAACTAACCACAATCTTTTGAGTCCCAGAAGATGGAGGCAGTTAGATATTTTGGATGAGTTTCCAGGAATGTCTTTGTATTTACTGAACCTAAGTATTTGCGTTTGATATGAGCTCAATTTTATGGCTGCAGGCAAGAAACTGAGTGGGCCACCGTGAGAAGGCCTTTTGGAAAGGCATGCAGCAGACAAGGGTAGTGTGGCAAGGACAGGGAAGTGGCAACTAAATAGTATAATATTGCTTTTCTTGTCTTTGCACATGAGCCAATATTCTTAGGACTCTTAGGGAACAATTATAATCAATAAGCATATTTGCTCTTATGTATTTATTTATAGTTTAGGAAGTATGGTCACATAAACTATCTCAGTATTATATTTAAGAGTTTATAGATTTTTTTTGACAATTTCATTTGAACTTTACATCAATCCTATGAGCTAAGAGACCAGAGATTGTTATCTCCATTTGACAAAGAAAGAAACTGAGGCTCAGATATCAGTGACTTATTTAAGGTCATCATGAGTTGTCAACAAAAGCAGAACAAGAACAGATTCTATATTGCTGGGTTTGTAATCTTTTATTCAGAAAGTACTTTTTTGAAGAAGCAGAAAGGCAGTGCCTGACCTCAGTCTATGACCATATAAAAACTGCTCTGGAAAAACATTTTCTTCTGGCAGCCAAGCAAGAGCTGAGTTCCAAGAGGAAATGGGCGAGGGGAATGAGCAGGTACTTCTCATGAGAAAAATTCTGAAAAATATTATATACAGAGCTTGTGAAAAAAGTAAAGCAAAAATACTATTGTTATATTACCCTGATAGCTTAGATGGAATCAACACATCTCTTAACTTTCAACGAAGAAAGGCATCCACTTGGAAAAACCAAGGCCGCTTGGAAAAGTACAAGAAGGAAAAACCAAAAAGAAATGAACAGTAGCTATTATTGAAACCAAAAGAAATTATAACTTTGAGGAGGGCAGAGAACATAATTGGAAGGAGTGGAGCATAACTGGATGTTCCCATAGGAAATCAAATCCCTGCTCTCTCCGCTGGCATTGGATTTTCACCCTTGCTGTATTTTATGTCTCTTGAGGGCTTGGGTGATCTAATGTCTCATGACTTTCCAACCAACAAAACAGTAGTGAAAAACAATTTTCGCTTCTATTGAGAAGGAAGCAATAACAGCTAGGCTGCTGAACTAAGGGTGTTCACCACCAGAAAGACGTTCCACTCCATTTCTGTGCACATGAAAGAGGGGTGACAGAATGGGCCACATAGTGGAACGCTTGTCCCTCCCTCCTGAGAACACTAGCCCTCGGTGCAGTCTCCCCTGCTCTCTGAAAATGACAGCATCCATCGCAATGAGAAGTGGCAACGTCAAAACCCAAATTCCAACTTTTTCTCTCCCAAACTTAAAGAAGTTGTTTCTTATTTCTCATAGAGAAAAAGTCTAATTCTTTGGAGGCCATGCAACACATCCAGCAAGCAGAAAGGGCAGTATGTCTTAGAAGCAAACTGCTGCTACAAAGACCTTGATGTTTATTCTGTAGGAGAGGGAGAGTAACACCTTCAGGCCTACCCCCAGGCAATTGATTAAAATAAAGTGGCAAGCGGCTGCTGTAAGGATTCCCCAGGATATAGGACTTCCTCAATCAAATCTCTGTAGTTTGTAGCTATTTACTCTAGGGACAAAGAATAAGATATGCCTTGTGGGTCCTGAGGGCATTATAACTCAAAACAATAATGTTAATAGATATTGTCCTGAATCATCAAGAAAAAAATAGTTCATATGGCACAGCATTTTAAGGGGACAAGAATGTACATAATGTAATTTATTTAAAATCACCTGAATTTTCAATCAAATTAATTCAGTCAACAAACATTTGTCGTTGAAGACACTGTGGATTAGCAAAAGCAAAATGGAATTTTTCTCTTGTCTCCATGTGCTGTTAATTCAGGGACAAAGACAGCTAGCTTCACATGAATAAATTCAGTAGAAGATTAACATGTGCTGTGATTAACATTTAAACACTCTTATGACAGTAGAGGAGAGAAGATGAATTCTGAATAGTAACACTTGTGAATGGTTTGTAAGGAGGTGAGATTTTTGTCTCTTAAATGGATCATAAATGGAGATCATAAATGGATCTACTATGTAATTTCAGATGAAAGAGAAAACTTGAATCAAGATCAAAAGGAAAACACATCAGCAGACATGAGGAATGGCAAACAGGTATCCGAGTGTGACTCGCGATTTAGGGTATGTGAGTATGTAGGTAGAGGGAGAAGGTTGAAATATAGGTTGGGGTTATATAATGGGAAGCTTTAAATGCTAGGCTAAGTAATTGGCATTTATTCTAAGCAATAAGAAGCGGATGTTTTACAACAGGGGAATGACAATAACTCTAGCGGTAGTGTGTAGTATTGATTGCAAAGGAAGACCAATAAGATTACCATTACAGCATATAGAAGAGAAGTTAAGAGGGTCAGAACTAAGTTAGCAGTGGAAATAGAAAGAAAGAGGTTTGTGAAAGAGACATTTTGGAAATGATTCAAATTTTATGAATATCTGAAATCCTTCATAGCCAAACAAATACAGGAATGTTCATTAGAATACTTTAAAGGTGATTTGAATACGCAGAACAAACTATGTTAGGAATGAGATCTCAAAGAAAGAGAAATAAGGTAATAACACTAAATAGACAATTCTAACAACTGCATTAGATTGCGTGTGTGTACAGGGACAACAAAATGTGTGAAAAGTAGAAAAAAATTAAATTAGTTAATTACATATTATGATGCTTTGGACAAGTTTATCAATCTCTCAGTCTCAGCATTCACAAATTTAAATTAAGAGTATTGGACAAAATATTTCAAAAGTTGTATTTCAATATGCATTTTCTTTGCATACAAGTAATAACCTTTTATTAAGCAGACAGGATATTCTAAATTAAAATATTTTCTTTAGAAGAGCAGAATTAAAGTACATTCAGTAAGATAATTGCTACTAATGATGATGGCATTTGAGAATATGTGAATCTAATATTTAAATTGTCCCCTGTGTCTATAACTCCAAAGCACAAGTTTGTGTACATTGCTAAAGGAATGATAAAACTGATCTAGTATTCTTTATATTTCAACTTTTACTGCTCAATTTTATGATCAGATGTATTTTATGAAAAGCATTGCTCTTTGAATCAATACTGTGTTTACAACATTAATCCAATAAATAATGAAAATAACCATTAAATAAGGCAACCAGATTAAGCAATTTATAAATAACCATTTTATAGCTACAACTGAGTGATGGATTATGGCATAAACCTCTTTTGCCTTTAAAAAATGTTCTATGTCCTCTAAAAGAGATTGCAGTGTTCATAAAACAAAAAATATGTGTGTTTGTCAAATATTTATTACTCAAGAATTTCTTCAAAAATTTTAGGATGCAAATGATTAATTCATCTAGGCATTATTGATTTTTTCTGATATAGAACCTATTTGAGGCTAGTGTACCATCAAGTCTTTTAGAAGAATTCAATTTAATAAAGATGAAACAAGTGGTTAGAAAATTTGTATATTTTTGGAAATTACTTTTCTGATTTTTACCCTCAAAATAAGTAATCACAAGAACTTAGGCATCTAGAAAGAGTTCTGATTTATAGAAAAATCACTATACCATATTTTAGTCTTTAGAGGAGGACTATATTAAAGTGAGTATCACAGCCAACTTAAAAATTCAGCTAGCCGTCAGGTAAATTGAACACTGGAACAGAAAAATAATATTGTTTGTTTTTTACATTTCTCACAAATTATTTTATTTCCCCCTACAATTATCATTCTTTCAAGAATGATGCTTATATCTAGACTGGTTTTAAAATGTAGAATATTCTATACTATATAACTGGTATACAGTCCCCAAGCAGTGTCCAGAATGGAAACAGATCCAGCCATTTTTATTGTATGCACAATACTAAATATCTGAAAACAACTGCATGACTGACCAAATATTTCTCTTTCCATCAGGTGCCTGGAATATAGTAAGCCCAGTTTAAAATGGCATGTGTTTAAAATTCATTGATATCTGTATGACTGATTGAGGATAAGCATTGAATTTCTAAAGACAAATGGTGGTAGAAATATAATTTGATTCCAGGTACTTTTTCTTCCCATATACTTCCTTGTACCCAGTGACGGTTCTCTACTTGGCTCTCAGAGCCCCGTTGCCCTCAGGCTGGGGAATAATAAAGTTATCAGAACAGACAAGAGAAAAGGGATGTCAAATTTCTACCCTTTAAGCTCAAATGACCTGAGTCAGCAATGACCAATCAATGAAAAGCATGTCCCACTCACTTCCCATACGATATAAAATACTTTCTGTTTGGGGAAAGAGAGAAGAAGGAACGTATTCTATAGGTTAGAAGCAGACATCCTACCTCCCCTGAACAACAGCTACCTTCATCCACAGATTAAGTATGAAGGGAAGGACAATATTACTTAGTATCCTCTTTAAATTTGGGCGTCAGGAAGTTAGAGTATCTGTGCCCCATTTCCTAGATGGAGATTAAGGAGGTGACAAGCTTGATGGGAAACTCCCATCTGTTGTCATGGTGTGTTAGTCACAGAATAGAAAGGTTGTCAGAAAGACCGTTTCCCAGAGTGCGTGCATAGCAAGGGAAGGCACTCCAATGTTTCTAGGGGACATGGCTCACTCTCAGCTAGTTCCATGGGAAATGGGATGTGACCAAATATCAAATGGGACAAGTTATACCCCCACCAAGGGCCAACATTACACCCAGGCATTTCGGGACTTAGAGATAAACATTTTTCCCCTATCAGTACCATTTGCACAAACCTCGTAACTCCCCTACTCAAAGGTTAACTGTTTAACATCAACACAGGGAAAAATTTTGAGAAAGATTAAATTTTATGTCCAAGATAACTTAGAAACCTTGATAAAGCATCAGTCAGAATGGGAACTCAAGTTAGGTCTTAAATCTTTTATGGAATAAATGAAAACATTTATAAATTTGTGTATCTGTTATTCTTACCAGGAATTTCATATCTTCCATAAAAGAAGTAGAGGTATTAAACAGGGAACATATTCAGTATGACATAAAACTTTTATCTTTGTGTAATTAGTTGCCCAAATTTATCTGTGTCTGAAAAACAATCTAGGGACTATTAAATAATTTAGGGTACAAAGGTTGCTATTTGATACAGTATTTGTGAGTTTCCCTTATTCTCATTGACAAAACTGTGTGAATTTTTGGATAAGAACTTGTTCAAGTCACAAATCCAAGATGTATTGTTTTATGTAGGGAATGGATCTAGAGTAAGTTACTGGATTTTGCTAAACCAGTGGAAAATGGATGAATATTTACCAATATTTTTAATATAAAATACAAATTTTATAAATATTTACCTTATACAGTGGTTGTGAAATTAAATAATATTATATAAATGTAAATGCTTGATAACTACTCTTTTTAAAATTCTTCCTTATAACCTGACTTTAAGGCATAAAGCATCCAGTGCAGCACTTTGCAAATGATTGGGTCTTGGCAAATACATTGAGTAAGTGGAGCAATGAAGCTCTCCCTTTCATAATGTAGCTAGTGCTTCTTCTCCAATCCAGTTTTCTTACTTCTTTTACTGTCACCCCTTCAATACCCTACCGTTAGCCTTTTGGTTGGCTGGTCATTCCATGGTATACTTTCCCCTGCATGGCTTTGTTAAATATGCTGATGAATTCCTGCCCCACCCAAGATATCCTCAAACAAAATTAAAATATTAAAGTGGGACATCAGTCCACCAAATCCATTTTATGCTATCTTCTTTGATAATCCCTTATTCCACCCCTTTTTCTACTTTCCTATGTTCGCTTTCAGAAGTCTATTTATTGTGTGTTTAGGAAAAATAGAATGTAATATAAAAAACAAAATATCTTATGTCATGTAAAACATTTCAGCTATATGCCAAGATTTTTCATTGCATTTAAAATTGACAAAAAGCCAAAAGTATATCATGTTTAACTTTGGATAATATATATGGTTACTTCATTGCTAATGAGGCTTGTAAGTAAAATCTACTTATATAAATAATTTTTCAGATATCCAGTTAGAAAGCAATTATGACCTAATGAGAGTGCAGTTTTGTTTTCTGTCTCAAAATCATTCCAAATGTAAAGTCCTATGCAAAACCAAAAGCAAGACTCAACAAATAATTAATGAAAGCATTATTCATTGGTTTACAACAAATACAATTGCTCATGCAATTCTACTATAGCTTTGTAGTCTAATAGCATAATGCAATGGCATCTACTTGAATATGACCTAAGTTATTGCAAGTTTCCCTCAGTCCTTTGTCCCTGTCAGTAGTTTCAACATGCAGTGCCTAACAACTTATTTAAGGACAGAGAGTGCTTTTTCATACACGTGTTCTTTCTTCACATAGATTGAGAACAAGTCATAGCACCTCTCCGGAACATGAAGTACTTTTAAAAATAACCAGCTATACAAGTGCAGCTTCTGTTTTCTGAAAATAGATGTATTTATAAGGTGTATATTTATAATGCAGATATAGAAAGCAAAGACAAGATATGAATTGTAATAAACCTCATTATTTATAATGTCAAAGAAAATCTTGATTGTGTAGCCTTAAATTGGTCCTTTTCCTGGGAGTAAAACAAATAAAAAAACCCTTTGGACAATTTATGAATATTGTAGAGGTTTTGTTTTTTAAATCCTTATTATCCTTCCAAGTAAAAACCCCTTCTTCCCTTTGAGATCCTTTAAATAATGATTTTTGTTTCTCTAACAAGCCACAAGAAGACTTTGTTCATTTTCTTCTAGTCTTCAAAAAGTACCTCATGAGAGTCTTTTACAGGAAATTGGGTATACAATCATAAAAACAATTCTATTAGAACACAAACCAGTAAAAATCATTCTCTTGTCATTCTTCTGAAAGAACTTTCCATTTGGCCTAAGGGCTTTTGGGGATGATTGCTTTTACTATTTGCTATCTATGGATTTGGACTTTAAACAGTGCTGCAACCCAACCAAAATTCTATGGTCACTATTGTGTGAGTTGTTGGTACTGGGGGAAGGAAGGGTGGGTTGTACAGAAGAGATTCCCAAGTGGGTATGTGGTATGGGCATTGTGTCCTTTTTATAACTGACTCTCACAGGAGTTCTGTCTCAGCAGATTAGGGAGCTTTCAATTCCACCCTCTCTGGACAATCCTGTGAACACTACCCCATATAGATATCTGTAGTACAGTCTATCAAAACTTCAGGAGGAACTCAGGAACATTTTGGTGTTGTTTTAATTGGAAAATAAGAGTCTGATGGGATGATCCTGTTCCAATACAATGGTAGTTCTTAGGATAAAGTAGGCTTTGTCTCTTAGTATAATCTAATTTTGTATAAAAAAATCTCTGTGATCTTTTCTGACCACAACTAATTGAAGTCAGGTTAATATTGCCCTTGTTGACCACATCTACCCCTGACTATGGAAAGAAATTAATTTCTACTCTGCATTCAGTATTAAAAGGATACAGTAACTTCTGGGTCTACTAAGTAAATGAAATCTCGCTCCCCATCCACAATCCCAAAAACTACAGAATAGGCTTTATCATTTATTCAGGACAAAGGGGTCTTTCAGTAATTTGTTAAGAATTTTCTTGGATTTACAGAAGAGAAAATCAGACTGCAGAAAAGGAGAAATTACGCTGCTGCAGGGAGAGAATGGCAAGTAAGAAAGTCTGAAGACATGTGAAGCTGCCTACGGTGATTGTTCTAAAACTGGCGGAACAGTTTGTGAGTGTCAAGAGGAGACACAGAACTCATTATGGGCAACACAGGCTGGAGTGATTCAGTTTCTCACTGAAATTGTGTGTCAGTGTTGTGTGTTTGATTTTATGAACATGAAAAATGTAATGCTCTTCATAATAGGAAAAGGTAACAAATCTGTTGAGACCAAAAGCTACTCAGGGGAAGTACCTTGTGTTATCCGTATGTCCTCAGTGCCTACCATGACCTTAATGAACAGTGATGACATATTAAATGTTTTTTGAGCATTTAAATACAAATGATGAGCTTTAAATACCTAATTTTTAAAGACTTAAAATGATAACTCCTAATTTTTGAAATTGTATTCATATTTTCTTGAATCTGTGATGGTTTTTGAGATACATGTTTTTCTTGCTTATGAATCTGAAATTCAATCTCCTACGAATGAGAGTGAGTATATTTTCTGTAGATGTTTCTTGTTGATATATAAATATTTAACTATATAATTTTTATTCCAGTGCACTCAACTGTGGCAGAGAGCAATTCTGCTGACATTCAAACTATGGTGCTGTGGATATATTATGCTAGAAGCTAACAGCCAAGCATAAGATTACAGCGGCGTAGAATCATTTCCTATCTTTGCTATGCATATATTTGGACACTTCACCAATCTCACACACCTTATCTGTTGCAGATATCCAAGAAAATTCCAGCTTGAGAGCATTGCATTTGAATACGTATATAGTATTTAAGGAAAATATGATCAAACCCTGGGGTCTGAATTTCTAAGATTCACTGATAGTGTCTGTAGTTTGGCTTTCAGTGGAAACCACCTCTAGAGTCCAGGTATATTAGTTGTTGGTTGAGAGCCTTGTTTCTTTACCAAGGAGTATGAATATAGGTTAGAAACCTGAAAGTCTTGTC
Source organism: Avahi laniger (assembly GCA_963575035.1). Lineage (NCBI taxonomy): Eukaryota > Metazoa > Chordata > Mammalia > Primates > Indriidae > Avahi > Avahi laniger. The sequence continues at coordinate 39,885 of CAUYSK010025867.1, forward strand.
TTTGCAAGTTATCTTATTTTAGAAATGTTTCATTTTTATAACAGTTATTTGCTGACCCAAAATATGTTATATGCCAATGAGCAAAGAAGCAAAGAGTAAGAGCAAATAGCCAGCTATAAATGGAAATATCCTTACTAAAATATAAGCAGAATTGAAGAAAGTTTGAAAATTGTACATTAGATCAGATAGGTGCCTCAAAGAATATTGGTTTAATCCCTGGCCTTTTATCTAGTGTCAGACTGGGGGAGAATATCTAAACATTATGTGACATGTTTATTTGGCTCTTCCAAATGTCCTTTAAAATCAGCATAGCCAATACTGTGCATACCACTTTCCCCCTAATTTTTTTTTCTCCTCTTCCAATTCTCATTTTAGGTGATGGCTATATGCTACTTACATATTGCTTCATAGCAAATTATCCCCATAATCAGTGGCTGAAAACATCAATAAACATTTATTTCTCTAACAGTTTCTTTGAGCCAGGAATTTGGGAGCAGCTTGGCTGAGAGAATCTGGCTCTGGGTCTTTCATGAGTTCATAGTCAAGATGTTGTCCAGGCCTAGAGTCAACTAAAGGTTTCGATGGTGCTGTTGGACCCACTTCCAATGTTGCTCATTTACATTGCTGGCAAATTAGGGAGAAGCCTCAGTTCTTCTTCACATGAAACTCCCCTAGGGCTGCTTTATATTCTTACTACATATTATCTGGCTTTCATTAGAGAAAAAAGAGATAGATCTAAATGAGAGAGAGAGAGTGCAGCAGAAGCTATGCTCTTTACGACCCAGCCCTGGAAGCCACACAGCATCACCTCTGCCACCGTCTACTCATTAGAAAGGAATCCCTAGGTCTGGCCTACAAACAAGGGGAGGGTAATTAGGCTCCACCTTTTGAAGAGAGGAGTGTCAAAATTTGCAGACATGTTTTTAAATAAGGATAATTAGATTGAGCAAATCTTGCTGATTTTATCTACTAAAGAGTTTCTATAGATCATTTCTTATTCATCTCCTTTCTCTCATTCTACTTCAGGTCCTCAAGTAGAGGATTCTTAACTGATTCCTCATGTCCTGTCTTGCATTTCTTAATATCTCCACAATTCGCAATCTTGCTAAAATATGGTCATGTCCTTTGGCTCCTTAAACCTCTTAATTTGTTCTCCATGACACAAGAATAAACCACAAGCACCTGAACTTAACATAGACAGTCCTTCATGTCTCCAAGCAATGACCACAGACTCAAAACCCTTAGCTCTTCTGCTTTAGTTTATATTTTGTTATATCGAACTTTTGTTATTCCTTGAATATATAATAATACTTCAGATGCTATTCTCCTCTGTAAACCAGCAGTCAGAAACTCTTTTGCTGAAGACGCAGCTAGTAAATATCTTCAATTTTGTGGGTCATGTGTCTCTGTCATGACCACTAAACTCTGCTGTAACAATGAGGTGTGACTATGTTCAAATAAAACTTTATTTACAAAATTGCTAGTGGCAAGATTTGGCCCATGGGCTGTAGTTTGCTGACCTCTGCTCTATACCATTAATCTCTTGAATGATATTCCCCAGGATAACATGTTATTTTGTCCGGGTAACATTTATGATTGACCCTTTAAGAATCATCTCAGGTGTCGTCTCCTATGTGAATTCTCCCAAGTGCTTTTAGGTTGGAATAAGGGCCTTTGTTCTGTGGTTCCATGGCAACCTGTGTGCAGTTGCCTTTTTATTTTTATTTTAAAATAATAAGGGGATATAAAAGTTTTTATTATATGGATACATTGTATAAGGCTGAAGTCCAGGTTTTTAGTGTGACTGTCACCAGAATACTGTTCATTGTACCCGACAGGTTTTTATCTCTCACCCTCCTTCCTTCCTCCTGCCTTCTTGTTTTCCGATGACCTTTACAGCTTTACAATGTGTAGAGCTCGGTGGGTTTTTGCAAAGAACTTAGGACATAATTTACTCAAATTCAGAAATAAAAAGCATAGTTTAACTCTAGTAAGTCACAAATAAAAATTTTATGTTTCGTATAATAGGTGAGATTTCTACCTATATATAGGAACAGGGCCAGGGCAATAACAGTTATGCTCCAACAGTGATATGAGTGGAACATTTCAGAAGAAAGTATATAAAAGTTCTTGGCAGAGATATCTAATTGCCTGTTTCATTTTCCCCTTCTTCTATTAGGGAATCCCAGATTTTAGTTGCACACATGACCTAATGGAATGAAGACTCTATTCACAATCTTCCCTTGTCGCTAGGTGTGGCAATATGATAAATTGCTGGCTAAAAGTGCAATGAACAACATCTGGGAAGTATTTTTAAAGGAAGGAGACACCCCTTGCTCTGCATTCTGTATCTGTTGGCCTTTCTGATGGCTGAAATGTTACAACTGCCTTTTGAAGAGTCATGTTGGAACATGAAGGAAAACACGAGGGATGGATCTCTGATAATTATAAAGTCAGTGTTCCAACAGTGGACTGTGCCCTCACTCCCAGACTTCATTTACATGTGAAAAAACAAGGTTGTGTCTTAGTCACTATTACTTCAGATTTAGTCACATGCAATTGAACCTAATCCTAATCCATACAGAATTCGAGTATTAGCCTAACATGTAGTGTTGACTACACTATAATATTGTTGATTTTTTGGTATTTTCTTATATGCTGGCAAAGTTACTAGTAATGATCAAGTCCCTCAGAGGCTTAAAATGTATGCTATATAATCACCATGTCATCTACTACTATATTTGAGCTCTTCGTTGATCAACATATAATCCAAAATTGAATACATTTTATAACTTTTGGTTAGATGGTATGAGCTGTTCACATACAATTTTACTTTTCTATTATGTAAAACAAAAAAAGTCTATTTCATAATATTTTGAGGAAAATAACACAAGATATTAGGAAAAATAACTTTGCATGATTGCTCTGAAATGAGAAATAGCTATGATTATTTTTGTTTTGGTAATGGTTGTAGTGCTTCATAGATATTTTTCAATAATAATTTGTTTTCAAATTAATCACATGACAGTTGTAAACATTAGAGAAACATACACTTTTCATAAAAGGAGAAATAATGACTGTGGTCATGAATGTACGTATGTTCTCTGTATACCTTCACTATTCACCCTTCTGCAGGTAAAATTATGCTCTGGCCACAAGGCCAGGCACCTAACTAAGGGTGACTCATGTTCCTGAGGTGGCTCAGAGGACCTCACGTTCATGGCCACAGCCATTGGCCCAGAAATAGGAATATGTACATTAACCAGGTAGTCCAATCAAAATACTAACCAGGGATTTTTTTTTTTTTTTGGAGGAAGGGAAAATCATTGTAATCATGTGCAAATAATCAGCCTATGGGAGCCACTATTTACTGTATGTGGGGAAAGCCCATCAGCAGCAAGAGAGAATGAAGCTCTATGCAGAAAACATCAGAGGTGTGGAATGCATGAGACACAAAGAGAGAGACAAACAGACAGATACTCCTGATATTTATCACGTCAATGGTTCCAGATATTTTTATACCAGCTTCACTCTGTCTTTCCCAATTGTGTGAGTCCAGAGTTTTTTTTTTTTTTATTTTGCTCAAACTGTGTAAATTGACTTTCCAATTCTTATAATTAAATGAGTACTGCCTATGTTGATGAGAAATTAGATCAGATGAACATAGCTATTGGGAAATATTAAGTGGACCTCACTATTTGAAAAGCAAAATGAGTCAGAAATATTGTGGTTATATTGTGTGTGTGTGTGTGTGTGTGTGTGTGTATAAGGTAGATCATACAAATGGTATTAACACACCTAGTAAAAACAATCCTTCCTTTTTCCAATTTTAATCTTTAAATTTTACTGTATTTTCTTTTTAAAAATGTTTTATTTTTAGTTATTATGGATACATATCAATTATACATATTTATGGGGTATATGTGATATTTAGATACAAGCATATGATGTATAATGATCAAATAAGAGTAATTAGGGTCTCTATTACCTGAAGCGTTTATAATTTCTTTGTGTTAAGAGCATTCTGATTCTACTCTTCCAGTTATTTTGAAATGTATGATAAATTATTGCTAACTATAGTCAACCTATTATGCTACTGAACACTAAGTCTTATTCCTTCTGTCTAACTATATTTTTGTAACCATTAACCATCCCTTCTGTATCTCTCCCTTCCCACTACCTTTCCCAGCCTCTGGTAACCATTGTTCTATTCTTTAGCTCCATGATTTCAAATGTTTTAGCTCCCACATTTTAGTAAGAACATGTGATATTTGTCTCTCTGTGCCTGGCTTATTTAATGTGGCATAATGTCCTCCAGTTCCATCCACATTGTTTCAAATGACAGGATTTCATTCTTTTTTTGGTTGAATAATATTCCATTGTGTATGTACCAATCCATTCATCAACTGATGGACATTTAGGTTGATTCCATATCTTGGCTATTGTGAATAGTGTTGTAATAAATATGGGGGTGCAGATATCTCTTCTATATACTGATTTCTGTTCTTATGGATATATACTCAGCAGTGGTATTGCTGGATCATAGGGTAGTTCTATTTTTAGTTTTTTGAGGAACTTCCATGCTGTTCTCCATAGTGGCTGTACTAATATCCATTCCCACCAACAGTGTACAAGGGTTTCCCTTTCTCACGTCCTTGCCAGCATTTGTTATTGCCTGTCTTTTGGCTAAAAGCTATTTTAACTGAAATGAGATGATATCTTATGGTAGTTTTGATTTCCATTTCTGATGACTAATGATGTTGAGTATTTTTGAGTGTAATTGTTGGCAATCTGTACGTCTGCTTTCGAGAAATGTCTATTCAGATCTTTTGCCCATTTATAAATTGATTATTTAGGTTTTTTGCCCCTATTGAGTTGTTTGAGCTCTTTATATATTCTGGTTATTAATTCTTCGTCAGATGTATAGTTTGAAGATATTTTTTCCCATTCTGTGGGTTTTCTCTTCACTTTGTGATGGTTTCTTTTTCTGTACAGAAGCTTTTTAGCTTGATGTGGTCCCATTTATCTACTTTTGCTTTGATTGACTATGTTTTAGAGGTCTTATTCAAGAAATTTTTGCCCAGGCCAGTGTCCTAGAGTGTCTTCCCAATGTTTTCTTCCAGTAGTTTCACAGTTTCAGGTCTTAGAATTAAGTTTTTAATCCACTTCGATTTCATTTTTGTGTATGGTAAGACATAGGGGGTCTAGTTTTATTTTCCCACAGATGGATATCAAGTTTTCCCAGCATCATATATTGAAGAGACTGTTCTTTCCCCAGTGTATGTTCTTGGCACCTTTACTGAAAATGGGTTGACTATAAATGCATAAATTTATAACTAGCTGAAACCTCAACACACAAGCCATGTATTTTAATTCCAATCAATCAACTTATACAAAAGCCTGATTTGTGTTATAAACAACAACCTGTAAAGCTACTAAGAGCTAGTAACATACCATGCAAATCTGAAAAGTTGGTCACATTTTCCTGCAAACCTCATGCAGCAAGCTTGCAGCTTGGCTTTGAAGATCAAAGTCAGTTTTATCTTTTGATTCTAATCTTTTATTTTTCCCATAAAGCATAATTTTTAAAATTAAGAAATAATTTTAATTTTCAAACTTTTAAAATACTTTCAAAATTATTTCATATAAATCAAAGTAAGCCCTTTTTTTACTGAATTGGATATTAATGAAGGATGGCTGACATAGCTATTATAAAAACAGCCTGTTTTAGGTAAGAAGAGGACAAATATTAACTTCAAAGATTTCTGATAAGGATTGCATCAATGAAAACCAAAGAATAAGAATATTTTTCAAAAATATTTAATGTAGCTAATCATTTTTTTAAGAGGAAAAAGTGCTACATACATATGGTTCTGCTCTTTCAGAGACATATATGTCTGTTTGTATATGTACATTTATGTGTATATATGTATTTATATATAATTATAAAATATATATTTATCTTAACACAATTATAGATCTATAAAACAAGTGAAAATTTTTTTTTCCTATTTCTTAGATAAGTAAATCATCACCTTAGTACTTAACATAAATCTAGATGGACTACTGATATCTGATACTCAAATGATTCATTCTGGCTTAGAAAATTAACCAGTCTGAATACAGTATAGTAAAATTAACCATAAAAAATCCAAAATGTCCATTAAGATTGTATCAGGTAACCATTTGTGCCAGTTGTCTCATGTCGAAACTTGGCTCTGAAGTCTTAAGATTTTATCTCCATCATTTCTTCTTTTCTTTTTTCCTTTTCACTCTTTTTTCTTTCTTTCTTTCTTTTTATTTTAAATTTAAAGAGGTTTATTCTGAGTCGAATTTGAGGATCATGACCCAGAGGCACATCCAAGAAGCCTTAAGCAAGTGAACTCTCTGTGGTTGGGTTACAGTTTGGTTTTATACATTACGGGAGACAGGAATCACAGATAAAGTTATAAGTCAATACATGAGAGGCATGCATTGGTTTGGCATGAAAAGGTGGGACATCTCAAAGCAGGGGCTTACACCTGTCTCATATTCTAGTCTCTTATTTTCTGTATGTTTTTTCTTGCCTTGTTCACCCCTTCTTCCATTTTCCATAAAACTGAATGTACTAACTTCTAACCAGTTGAGCGTGTTCTTGAAGGCTTATGTGCTGATTGTGGCACAAAGCTTTCTGCACGACTTTTGCTATTCCCAGAGTTCTCTTCCCACTTTTTTTTTTCTCTCTACATCCCTATTCCCAGGGATTTACTTTCAGCTCAGCTCCACAACAGACGGTCTTTTATGCTCCCCAGGGAGATCAAGAGCTTGGAGCAGAAATAATAGCTCCTCCTTACGAAAAGACAAAATAAACAATAATAAAGCAGAGGGAGCTATTTAGCAACATCCTCAATGTTCTCTGTGTTTTAATTGCTATGTGAAAAGCAAATGGCTTCTGCCTTGATTAAGGCTATAAATGCATGGAAGTATACATAAGCCAGGGATTCTGGTTTGAAATGCAAAATACCAGTCATTGCAACACATGTTTGATATAAATATGAGCACTGAAAAGTACATTTTAGGACGTTCTTAATTGTTTTTTCCCTCATTGTGAGCATTAACAGTTTAATCTTTAGTAATAGATGTGGGTAAGCAGGTGGAATTCCAATGTGTAGTGGATTTGAAAGGGAATTCAATTCCTATGCTAAATTAAAACATCATTAAAATGGAAACATGTCATTGTGCAGTACAAAGCTAAATACCACCTTATGGTTTAAAGAAATCAGTGTTTGGTATACCCTATATTTATGAACATTTCAAACTTCTAAAACATACAAAAATTGAACATTTTCAAGTTCTATAATAGGAAATGTGCAATATCACTGCTTTCAAAAAAAATTGAAAATAATAAATAACATTGATTTAGAAATTTAATGCATTTTATGCTACCTTGTTTTCTGTTATATATTAAAGACAATATAAATATTGTTCTTACCTAGATTTTTAAAAACTGGTATAAGAACTGTATTTTGAGGAGATACTTCCACAAACATAAGTAAGAGGATTTGTGGGAGACAATGAAATTCTCATCTCACATGCTAAATCTCTGAGTGATTTTAGATAAACCTTCCAACGTTTCAGAGGGAGTCAGGGGTAGAATTAGTGAAAAAAATATGGCTTTATTAGATGGAACTTGGGTGAAATAGATTGAAGGTAAAGAATAGAATGAAGACATAAAACCAGACTGAATCAAAGCCAGAAGCAAAATATGAAGATGAAACTCTAATTGAGAAAAGAGCAAAAATTAAATAATATTGCAAATTGTTTTCATATGATGACTAGTTTCCTGAAATATTTTTCAAAGAATGCTTTACGGTCAAATATATTGGGGAACACTGTATACTTGTCTTTTTATTCCAGATTCACAATATAAAATATTATAAATTTTAAGAACATCAGGAAAGTAAAACTTTGTTCAACTCAGAGGTCCTAGTGATATTTGAATTTTATAGAGAAATCGACTCAAATTTATTAAACAAAAAAGAGGCATTTAGAAGAAGGCTATAAATATTATAATAAAAGGCCAGGAAGTACAGTCAGGCCTCACAGGGATTCCTATTTAGGTATTTCAGTATCCCACTTTTAGTTTTTAGGTGTAATAGTCTGATGTGCCCAGCTCGGAAGAAGTTTTCATTTCTTTTTTAACTAGCTACAGTTGAATTCACATTATCTGATGCTCAATTTTATTTCATAAACACAAAGATGTCAGGATAGCATTATCTTGTATTTTCATTACATTCCTAATACTATTATTTAATGTTTCTCATCTTTAAAATAATTCCTTTCTTCCATATCCACTTCTGACTACTGCTGCATTTTTTTTTTTTTGCTACCCTTACAAAAAACAAATTCCTTAATTTCAAACCAGAATTCCTTAATCCTTTTTGCTTATTGCCCCACTTTATAATTAACAATTTCTTTTTCACTTCCTTTGAATCTGGCTCCTCTCGCCAAAACTCCACTGAAACATGTAGGTCAACAGTGATCTTCATGTATTGCCTTATCTTAGTCAATCTCTCAGCAGTCTTTGGTATAGTCGATTATTCCCTCCTGGGGAAAAAAGTCCACATTATTGGCTTTCATATCATTATGGTCTCCTCTTTCCATCTAACTCACTTTTTTCTTCAATGGCTCTTTACTTACTATCTGATCTTTCAATGTCAAAATGGGCCCATGTCTCTTTTCTCTAAATTCTTCTATAATCTCACTGTTCCCCATCATTTTAAATCTATTTGTTATGACTGGTAAAACTCTCTGTAACACTTACCTCTCCTTAGAGCTGTAGATGTCATGTTACTCGACATCCCCAGTAAATATCTATTTAACATTTCAAATTTAGAATGTTCACAAAGGAGCTCTTGATTTTACCACCTTCTCTCTCTATTGGCAAATGGTAGTAGCACCCACCCAGCAGTATGAGCCAAGAAGCTAGGATTCTCATGGATTCCTCATTTCCCACACTCAGAATTAATTGTCATTCTCTGTTTCCAAAGAAATATCAAAACTCTCCAATTCTCTCTTCCTTAACTTAAGAGAATGCATGAATAATTTCTTAATCTGACCCTCGTTACACTCAAAGCAATCACCCTGCTGTTCTCTCTTAGTTCTAGTCGTATGGTACTAAAGAGAGTTTGGTCCCTGTGCTGCTATGTCTTATTCAAGTCTACAAATAACAGCCAATACATTCAGATATTGTTTAGCTACCAAATCCTATAGCATATGGTCTGGGCCCTATTAGAATGTTGAGAATACATTAACTCTTGCTCTTTGGCTAGCTCGTACAAACTTCAAGCTTCTCCTTGGGAAAGTGCTTATTTCTGGGTTATAGCAAATACCTGAGATTCATATATATTCACAAAATGCAATGACATTCCTTCCAGCTGTCTCTGAAGTGTCTTTCCTTTCCATTTTTCACCCACACTCCACTTACTCTTGACATCCTGCTCCTTTCCTTCTCTAATCTGTTTGTGACATATTCTTTCTACTCCATTTCATTTTACTCTTAAGGCAACCTATGGTCTTGAATTTTGCTCCCTTTTGCTTGCAGAAAATGGTTCATATAGGGTGCAGTGTAAGCCCCAGGGCCGACATATTTCTACTGAGGGATCTTGAACATAGAGACAGATTCTCTAAAATTAGCATTTGCGGCTTTATGAGGAAAAAGGACAACTCATAGGAATGCATTTACAAAGTTATTTCAGTTTAAAGCTGTCAACAGATTAGTGGGAAGTATTTATATATGTTCACAGATTTGAGAACATGTACATTGCTCCAATCCAAATACAGCAGGTGGGTGCAGGGGAGAGAAAGATCAAAGCAGAAGTGTTGAGTCAGCAGGCCTGTGTGAGCTGAAGAAAGTTTCTCAGAGTTGGTATGTGAGTCCCAGCCTTTTTAGAACCATAAGCCCTTGAATTCTGTGGCCTTTTACAAGAAGTTTTTTTATGAGCAGAATGAAACGAAATGGACACATATGATATTATCCAGAAAAATAAATGTTTTTTAAAAGTTGTCCAAATGTATCAAATGACAACAGTGGCTCAGAAATTCCATGTGTTTACTTCCCAAAATAATAATGGAAAAAGTAAGTCAAGCAAGACACAGAGAGAAGGTTTTCTGCACACTGCAGTCCATAGGTCATGTGGCTGAACTCTATGTGCTCAGTGGAAATTTATAGCTTACACCTCATTGCTCAAAAAAATCCCAGCAGAAAACACTTGAGCACATAATAGGCAGCGTCAACCTTTTAACTGAAAGCTTGATTGCCTTTAGATTCATGTGAACTTGTTAAGAACTTTCAGAAAAGGAACCGTCATTGACTGAGATGCTAAAATACTTTGCATAATCGACAGAGTATCTAACTGTTCTTCAAAAGAGTTTCCCATTGCATCCTTATGATGATGTTAATAGTATTTATCACTAGTCTCATAAATATGATTGATTAATGAAATACCAGGATGATTTTACATCAGTTCTTTTAGATGGATTTTTACCGATCTATCAAATTGATCTCAAGACTAGTCCTGAAAAATGCTATAGTTACCCCCAAATAATCACATTTTTGCCTGGCCTGATATTCAAGAAAGTCTTCAAAACCATTACAGCCACACATTGGCTTTATTTTTAGTTTGCCATTATAGAATACCTGCTAAGTTCTCAATGAAATGCACATTTTCTAAATGAGCAAGAAGAGGAAACAATAAAAAATGTAGATTTCAGATTTGCATTTTTGCTTAAGAAAACTGTTGCAAACCTCCAGCATTATACAATCGAAGCCAATATAAAAAATTCATGAGTGGGAGAACTGAGATTTTTCTCATGGTTGAAAAAAATTTTTGAAGGTCGTGTCAGCATATTTAAAGTGAAATGAATAAATGAGGCAGTTATACATATAATTTTATAAGGAAAAGAAATCACTTGCTTCAATTTTTGAGATTTTTTTTAACATAATTTGTTCAAAATGTTTCCAGGGCACTCTCCTTCTATTCATCATTGACTAAACTGAAACAATTTGCAGAGCTGCAGAGAATTTCCTGGTGAGAATTAGGCTGACGTGTGGGGTTGAGGAAAGCCGTTTCTTAACCCAGGAACTGGGTTCCACGTTTCATTTCACCTTCTCTACTACATAGGTTTTATAACCACTTGATTTTGCCCTATGGTCCTCCAGAAAGACAGGCTTTTGATAATGTCTATCAAACAATATATCTTTGTTTTCATGTTTATTCAAAAGTACAGAGAACCACACAATGTCTTCACTCTTCGGGGGAAGACTCCGGGGCTCTAAGACAAGTCAACATTATTCACCTGTCTCTGTGATCTTTGCTTACGTGGTGAGTAAGTATGAGTGAATTTTACCTCACGTAATTTGTGATAGCTGGGAAGAGAACACAGAAAGCACAGGATGACCTCAGTTAAAACAAGTCATGCTTAAACACTCTCATGTTTTCACAAGATTACTGGATTTTTTTTATTAATAGTATATTGTGGGAGTGGCTTTGTGGACATATCGTCTCTAAGATGAATGGCAAGACACTATTCCACAAAGCCACATACTATTGAAAAAATGAGATTTTGTTTTAAATTCAGACTTCATTGCTCATTTATTATCAGCAGAGGGATTTTAGTATAATTGAACTACAACTCCTATAAAAAATACGGTAAAAAAGAAAAAGAGATGACTAAGAATTTTAACGTTGTAGAGCTGTAAGAAATGTAGCTGCTATTTTGTAGCTTAGGTATTCAGACATGGAGAAGTTCCAAGTCCCATTTCTGACTATATTTTTATAAAAATATGATGTTGGGAGAGGGCCAAACATTTTTGGTGTGGCTGAGTCTTCTCCATTGATGATAGCAAATTGGTATCCAAGCGCACTCTCTGTGAGACAATTATTTAGTATAGGACTGTTTTATTTGACTTGATCTTCTACCTCACCAAGCTATTGAGAGGATCTGTGAACCATTAGGAATAACACTAGTGAGTAAAATACTTGATCATAAGGGAAAGGAGTAGCTTGTTGCCAAATCATGGACAATTATTAATGAATACTTATTGAGTCTAGTTCTCTTAGGGCCTTCTGCCTGCAGAAAGAATTTCTGAGTTATATCTTGTCTTTTAACCAGGGGAGGAAAATTTACAATTTAATTTCCAAAAGTAGTTCTGCTCTATGAATTCTTATTCATGGCCCAGATCCTGTCAATATTATGATAGTCTTTTAATTTTACCAAAATCCTATTGTATGTTAAATAATTTTGGGGAGGAGGATAATGTTTACACCTTCAAATACTTGTAGACAATCATTATCCTGCACCTTCTTTGGTGCTTAGCTCTACTTTACATATTGATAGCTTTAATCTTCCTTATAAATTAATCAGGCTTAATTTTTATTTCAATGGGAAAGTTGCTTGAATATGAACTACCAGTTCAAGAACTTATAGAAACCAAATGTTATCCAAACATGAGCCAAGGGAAATAGGTTAGATGTAGCAGAAAGAGAGGAGTCATTTGACTGATTTCAGAGGTGGTTAAAAAATGTGAAACAGATATATTTCTTGCTCATATTTAGTGTCAACAACCAATATACTCATATCTCAGACAGATTTAGGGTTATGGAATATTTGATATCAGCTAATTGATTTAGTTGGCTTAGAGTTTAATTCAATTTAATCATTTTTATATGTTGCCACATAAATATATTCTCTCTATAATAAGAAGGGGGCTTATGGAGTATTCAAAAATTTTAGACTTTTATACCATACACAAAATACAAACAAAAACATCTGTTCTTGGAGAAGGGTCAAGAGATATCAAATCTTGTCTAACTCTCTCAAAGAAAAAAGATGGATTTAAAAGTTTGTAGCACTTGAAGGATCCAAGCTGATACTTTCCATAAAGGAAAAAATATTTTGAAGTTTCATTTTCAATTTTTCTTTCTGTGAAAAGACAAGACAAATGTATCATGTGAAATTAAAAAAAAACACTATCAGTTACAGGAAGTAATAAAAAATATGTAAATAAATGAATTAGTTATAACTTTTTGGAATACTTTCCTTATTTTAAACCCCACCAAAAAACTATGTCTATTGTAAAATGACTGTTAAAATAGTATTGCTACTTCTCTATTTGTAGAAGGCTATTGTAATAATTTCTAAAGTATGAATGAGTTTCTTGTGAGAAAAGTGTATTAAATAAGATAATGCTCATACCTAGAAGTTTAGCAGTTTATTTTTTTAAATAGTATTTTCCTAGTACTACTGTTAATGAAATTATTCTCTTAGTCTTTATTCTGAAAACATTCAAATATTTCCTTTTATATAAAGGAATTAATGTTTTCTTCCATTTTCTAACAGCATTTTATGTAAGTTTCTCTAACATTCCATTCAAAGTACTGAACTTGAAAATAAGATTATGCCTCTCTTCTCTATTAGCACTAGGCAACAGGAAAAAGTAAAAAAAGGAACAAAAGCTTGTCCTACTTCTAACAAGTTAAAGATAAAAGAGAATCCATTTCTCAGAAAACCAGGTTTCTTTGAAGGGATAACGATACTTGCTCCTTTTATTTCTGCATCATACAAGAAGACTAATTGTTGACAGAATTGTCTTGAGCTCTCTCTCATTGTTCTAGTTTTATTCCCCACTCCCTTTCTAAGGTAATCAGGTATCCAGGATAATCATGCTGTCCTTGGTTATCACAGCAAATATTTGTGAAATTATCTTTTACCTATATCTTTTTACTTGTTAATGTAAGACATAAGACCAAGTCTTTATCTTGTTGATTGCAGTAATTAATACAGAGTAGTTTCTCAATAAAAATATGTTGGAAAAATAAACATTTGAGTACCTTTTTTTGTGTAACTGACTTATATTCAAAAATTTATTTCTTGGAGTTTTGTAATTTGTTTATTTATTTATTTTCTTTTTTCTTGTAATGGAAAGAAAAAGTCTCACCTAAAGGATGAAATGTTTTCAGGCAATCTTTTAGTCAATGTGGCACCTGACAGGAGAAAATTTAGGCAAATTGCTTTTCATGACATCCCTCAAATCCCACAACACATGACTCTGTGCCAAACTTATTACTGTTCCTGCATCAAATATTTAAAACTTCCATTTCTGCAACATTTTTGAAGTTCCATGGTTTGCAGGTAGAAAGGGAAGAGGGAAGATATAGAAGCTTGTAGGTCCATCCAGCTTTGGGAGCCTGAGAATTGTTCATATTTAACTGTTGATACCACTTACCTGGTCTTGTCCCAAATGCTCAGGGAACTTTTAGGAAATGTTTGTAGTTCATATTCCATATGGTACCATTGAAGCCATATTTTCCTATTCTCTTCTCTTGAAGACATAAACTAGCAATGGTTAATCAGTATTATGCATTCTAGAGTCTTTTTATTTCTGTCCTAAGACATTGAATGCCACAAAAGTTTTGTGCATCTCATTGCATTTCCCAGGTTGTAGAACTACACCTGGTAGTAGAGAGCTTGCTTGCATCTCTTAAGAAAATTCTTCAAGATCTTCCTATTGTGCTCAGAATAAAATCAAAGCTAATTTTCATGACCTACAAAGCCTCGCATGGTCTAGCACACATCTACTTCTCTGTTAAATGAATGAAAGCAAACAAACACAAGGTATTTTGACTACTAAGTCTGTGTATTTAAAGACTTTCTTTTCCAATCTCTATAATTGATTCTACAGAGTCAAATAAGCCATAGCAGCAAAGCTCCAGAATTCAGTAGGGAAAAACAAAGGGAACTGGCTTTTATTGAACACCTACCATACTCAATAAATGTCAGGCATGTTTGTGTTCACATCAACCCTGTGAGGTAGGCATTATCATTCTCATTTTTCAGTTGGGCCAATTGGGAGTCAGAGTGATTGAGTGATTTCCCAAGTTAACTAGGTGGTAAGAAGAAGAGCATGAATCCAAATCTAGGTAGATCTCAAGGGGCAAAATCCATAATGTTGAAATGTGTCATCCTAGAGGTGCAGCCAATGATTATGGTATAGAATGCTCATTCCTTCATTCATTTTTCAACGAACACTTTTTGGGTGTCAACTGTCTGCTGGGTATTCTGAAAGATGCAGGGAGTAGAGTAGATAAGCAGAAACCAGAAATGGTCCTTGCTGTCTGGGAGCCTATGCTATTGTGGGATACAAGACTTTCAGCAAATAATCATGGTATTGACCATATGTATGTAATAGGCATTTACTGAATATAAAAAGAGTTCCAATGAAATGGAACACAATTCTATAAAAATGTATTAAAATACTAAAAAAGGAACTGAGATGGGGGGTCAGGGAAGGCTTTTCTAAGGTAGTGATAGTATCTAAAGGATGAGTAAGAGTTAAACAGATGAAAACAAAGGAAACCGAGGGGGGGTTGTTTTTCAGGAAGTGGGAACAGCTTTTGAAAGGGCTCTTTGGTTTATTTCTAGTGGATATAAGAGTCAGAGAGTTGGGGGACAATTGCAGGAAGAGGGAGAGTAAACACGGGGCTGAACTTGCAGGCCTTTGTAGGCTAAGCAAAAATGAAGGTATGCCCATGTAAAGGGAATTTTATCTTCTACTAATGAAACATTTGTTAACTAGTGAAATGACTGCACCACGCTGAGGATAGTGGTGTCTGCAATGGACCTAGAATGGAGTACTGAGGTATCATATTGGTGCAACGTCACTGGACATACAGCAGAGGGAATAATAATCCCTTCTTTATTCACTCATTTTTAAAATAAGTTGCACATAAAGGTGAATTATTCATTGGTCCTCTTTCAAGGAGTTTATAAAATAGTGAAGAAAATAACTCATGTAAGTATCTCTGGTCTAGGTAAAAAAAAAAAAAAGCTATAAATGCTATGGACAGAGAAAGGAAAAGTTGCTAAATCTTGAAGAAGCTGGAGTTTGGGCAGGGGGCAGTTGGGGAGTTAGGGGATATGGAAAGGCTCCTGGAAGAAGTGCTAGTTGAGTTAGTTCTTAAAGGATGGGTAGTACTGTGACTCTCAGAGGTGATCAAGAATTGCTTTCAAATCTGCCATGGAGTGGGTCCCATGGGGAAGGTTGGCTATTAAAGGGGAACTTCATAAATACGTAAAGATAAACTAGTGGCGAATTAGGGCATTCATTGAAAAATGGCAATAAATAGGGATTACTTCTGAAAGACAGGGCTCATCACTAGGGGAAGATGTAGGAAAACATACATACACAACAGAGTTGCAGAATCGAGAATCTTCCTAGGAGAAAACACCTGAAATGAGTTGAATAAAATTCTCATGTGGAAATAGGAATTGCAGCTTTGGTACAATCAAAATAGTTATGATGGTTACTTTCTCCTCTGGGTGTTTTCATCCTGATGTTCCAACCATCAGGGGTGAGGGGAAGGAAGTGACTCATTACTTTCATCAGCCAGTCCTTAGACACTCTAAGAAGTAAGGAGTGCAAATAGGCAGGGACGAAGTTGGCTCGTTTCACAATTCTCTCGCCTTGATGCATCACTACCACACTTTCTTTCATTGTCCACTCTGGGAGAGAAGTACCTGAGATTTTCTAAGATAAAACGTGAGGACAACTGCCCTTTGTTGCTTTTCTTGCTCTCAAATAACGTCATTGAGTTGCAGTGACAAAGGCTAGTGAGAAAGAGGATTCTGGAATCTGAATGCTGTTTTAAATGTGTTTCACGTGTTCATCACCACCTTTGGGTTTTACACTTTGCCTTTCCTAAGTGTTTGATCCCCGTGGTTTTGGGAGACATCTTTTTACTTTTTTCTTCTGATGTTATTATAAAAATTTAGCACTTCGATTCTCTGATCACATTCTTCCTTGTCACAGTGGCCAATATTTTGTTGTCACCAATATTCTGGTTTTTCTGTGCCTGCACTGAAACAGACACATGAGTATCATAAATGAGACCCTTTTTCTCATTTCTGAGCTTTTCAAATTGCAGCAATAAAACCTCTATTTCTCAAGTGAAATTTTTAGATATATTTTGTGTGTGTCTTTGCTTCATCCTTTGTTTATCACTTTATTTCTGTCTCATAGGTTTCCCCTTTCATTGTCTCAATAGTTTTTGAAATATTTATGATGTCTGGAACCTGTTTCTATATGCTTGCTTCACGGGCATTCAAAAAGTGTTGTCATGCTGGGTAACAAAAATGTGGAAAAAGACGTTCAAGTAGCAGTTATGAATTTGTGCTCTACATTCTTTGGTGTTTCAGTTCACCAGCCACCTACCCTCAACTTTTGTTTTTCCAGGTTCACTGTAGCTTTTCTATGATAAAATTTTTTGGTGATTTATAGCAAGTAAAAGATTCCGGGAGGATTAAATATGTTTCCAAATAAAACAGGGGTCTTGCTCTCTTGGGAAGTATAGACACAGTGAGAATGAGATGAATCCCTGTTGTTTGAAGTCAGTTGCTCTTCTGAGATCACTTACTGGTTCCATCTGCAATTACTTCTCTTTGCTAAATGCCTTACTATTTGATCAGAAACAGCCTGCTTTTGATACAACCAGAAAATGCGAATGCTTTTTGTGCTTAACTTTTAGTTTTGTGGTTTTTTTTTCCTTATAGTCTCACATTGTGTTTCATTCATCCATTCATTTAACATTGAAGGAACACCCACAGGGGGCCTGGCACCATTCTACATTCTGGAAAAAAATGGAAAGATGAGGGTCCTGTCAAACACAGAGAAGACTCGGCCTCTATATTCAGTTGTTCGGGAGGGATCTATTCTTTTTTGGCATCTTGGATATAATGAAGACTATTGAAAGAGGAAGCTCCCTTTTACTTCAAAGAGTGTTTTGTGCATATATGAGACTCCCCAAGGGGCCAGTCGAAGGGAAATACAGCTAAGATTAGAGTGAGAGTGGGTGAAGCTGAGTGTAACAGACAAAAAGTCTGATGTTAAAAATATCTCAACAGGAATAAACAAACAGCATCAGCTGTGTCTTATTACACTGTTGGTGAAGACTACAGAGGGCAGGGTGGGAAAGGGAAGTGAAATAAACACTGATTAATATTCAGAAAGCACAAGCAATTCACAATCTAAATAGAAACAAAGGAATTATCTCTGTGCTGCTGGTTTTGGGACAAGCCAGAAATAGGAGAGTAAGCTGTAAACTCCCATTGCATTGATGCCTCTTAGAGTGTTAGTAAAACCATTCCAAAAGTGGCAATATGACTTTTATAAACCAACAAAGTATCACATAACAAATTATTTCTTTTTTGCTTTATGAAGCAGCTTACAATTGCTCCCAATTAGTACAAAGAGGCATTGCATTAGTCAAAAAATATTTTTAAAAATCTAATGTGGTAGTTTTATTTTATAAAATTTAAAGTATTGTTGTAATGATACAAATGAAACATAACTAAACATACACTAGAATATAAAGTAAGTAATTTGCCTGAGAGGTAAATGTTTTTATATGCTACTAGAAAATTGTAGATACACATACTATGAGAGTTTAAAATCAGTGCTAAGGTATTTGAACAAGTAAGCTAATGTGTGAGAGGTAGTTTCAATTTCTTCACATAACCCATTGTGAACACTTACATAAATTGTACTTAGGTATTTTAGCTTTCATGAGGCTCTGTGATCTGTCATTTTAATGTGAAAATCTCATTTGCTTTCATATCTAAAAAACACACATTCTTTGCTTTTAGCCTACGTTCTAAAGAAAGAACTGAAAGACTTTCGTAGAGTTATGCACATTCCTTATATTTTGCAAAGGATTGGGTTTCCATTTTACTGTAGCAATGCCAATATATATAAGTAAGGGCTATTAGATTTTGGTATTCTGAAAAAAAGTAAATTAGGAACTGATGCAGAAGCAAAACAAGTATGTATAGACAGAATATTATTAATTTGTAAAAAGAGAAGAACAGTGAGATGGGAGCAAACCCATTAAAC
The DNA here is from genome assembly GCA_963575035.1 of Avahi laniger. Taxonomy (NCBI): domain Eukaryota; kingdom Metazoa; phylum Chordata; class Mammalia; order Primates; family Indriidae; genus Avahi; species Avahi laniger. Next base: position 58,813 of record CAUYSK010025867.1, read on the forward strand.
AAATCCATAATTTTGGTAAGCCTCAATATTACCACAACTACTGAAATTTGACCATATATAATTTTACCTCCATAAACCACAGCAGTTATAATGAATATATTTCAAACCATCCAAATTTAAGAAACAGTCAACTACATGAAGAGTTTAATTTTGATATTCTGAACATTTTACCCTAAAGTTTATAAATTAACTCATTCCAAGGAAGTAAAACAATGCTACAGGTGTTCTAACTCCTCAAAATGCAGCAGATATATATGGATAAAGATTAAACAATTTTAAAATTTCTGTGTTAATATTAAACATTTTAAAATATAGAAATATTTTTGCTCAGTGCACAAATTCTAGAAAATATAAATTCTAAGTCAATCTGCTGTGTCTTAGTTTTCTGTAATAAATTACTACAAATTTAGTGGTTTAAAGCAACGTGTATTGATTCTTTCACAGTTCTGGAGGCCAGAAGTCCAACATCCGTATCACTGGGCAGAGAAATTGAACCAACCTCCTTTCTGAGGCTCCAGGGAGAATCCATTCCTTACCTCTTCTAGCCTCAGAAGGCCGCCAGCATTCCTTGGCTTGTGGCCACAACAGTCCAATCTTCAAAACCAGCATCTTTGAATTTCTCTCTTCTTTATCTTCACATTGCCTTCTCTTCTGTGTCTGTGTGTGTAAATATTCCTTTGTTTCCAATTTATAAAGATATATATGATTGTATTTGGGATCCAGACAGATAATCCGGGATAATCCCCTAATCTCAAAATCCTTAACCTAATCACATCTGCAAAGAGCCCTTCTTCTTCATATAAGGTAACATTTAAAAGGTATAGGCATCCAGACTTGGATATCTTTTGAAGGGCCATTTTTTAGCCCACCACAGATGTCAACAGAAGAGACGAGATATATGTAATAACTGGAAACCTTTCAATAAATATTTACTTATCAATAACATCATGGTAGGTAGAAAGGATAACTGGAAATGAGTCAGATATGGTTTCTGTCCTCAGAGTTTACCACCTAGTGAGGGCTGATAGCTTCCATTTTTTTCACGAAGTAGGTGAAAAGGCATCTTAAAAGACTAGGTAATAGTTGGTAGGGTGGAAGTTCGAAGAACAGTAAGAACATCAGAAATGGCTTTTGTGGTAAAAAGAAGTAAAAGAGAAAAGATTGGGGACAAGAGGGATTTCTGGACTCCTTGAGGATCCAAGTGTGATAGCCATTAAGGTTCTTTACCTTATATTTATTTCCAAGTCTTCAGCCATGGCAGGCTTCCACTTCTTATGGTCCATGTAATGTTTTCAGATGATGAATTAATTAAGTTTCTAAGTGTTACTTCTGGAAGAAGATTTAAATCACTCACAAAACCCCTCTTAACTGGTCTCCTTCTGTCACAACAATTGAAAAATGTTGCAAACCATGGCTACACAGTCGTGCTGTGTCTTGAGTTTAAAAGAAAACTCTCAGTTCACCTCCAATGAAGTGTAAAGAAGAAATATACCTTTGCTTTAAGCTATAGAGATTTTTGAGATATTACTACAGTCTAAGCTATCCTATCCTGTTTGATATATCATGTATGGTTAGAGGCAGGAAGTTTTTATTGACATTCACTGGTTGAGTTGTTTGATTGCCTTTGTCTGGTCTCAGGGCAATGTAACATAGAAAGTAGATAACTTGGATCATTCAGGGTTGTTGTGTGCTGGGGGTAAGGGGTGAGGGGTTGTAAAGACATAGCTACAAAGCTTTTAGCTGCGGCATTTTGTGTTGTTATTGAATCCTATCGCTTTAATTAATAACAATATTAACATCAACTAATTTGGCATGACACTTGAGAGTTTAAAGACCATTATCTTCTTTGATCTCATATTAACTGTTGGATCCAATTTTTTCCCATTTTTATAGCAGAGATATTTGTGGTATAGGTGACAGGAAGTAAATTTCCCAAAATTTAATTTTTCAGTCAACAAAGCATACACTAACTCTTGATAACTGTGCTAGGTGCTAGGCATGCAACCAGGATGGACAAAAGAGTCAGCAGTAAATAAAACAAGTTTATTTCAAGGTCTCATGGTACATGTGGCAAAACTGTGACAAAATTTTTTCTGAATCCTAGAAAAAAAATAATTGTTTTGATTTCAGATTCCATTTTTTATTCATTATGGTACATGTCCTCTTAATTATTAAAAACCCTAATTCAACTGGTAGGAAGGAGCGGTTTTAGAATGCTTTATGGAACAACCCCCACATAATATTGTTAGATTTAGTCCACTCCACATAGAATAGTCATAAAGCAATAACAGAAAGACAATTTTTTTATCAGTATAAAGATAAATATCGCAAGTCTATGAGGAGATTAAACTGCAAGTATAGGAATTAGAAAAACCTGATACTTCTGCCTTTGCACTGAATTCCGATACCTGAAGATTATAACAAGTCACTAAATGTACCTTTAAAGTCATTAAATTAATTAGAGATAGTCACTGTAAATTTCTAGGTGGTTGAATTTCTATAATCTTACTCCCTGGAGTATTTCTTTTATTATCTCTTAAAGAAACCAAACTTAGAGGAGGAAAAATATATTTTCCTTCTGCCCTTCTGAGTGTGTGGCTGAGGCAAGGTAACAAGTAAAAGCACAGAAATATATTTAATATAAGTTTTACATGATATGAGAGCATTCAAAAGGAAACAAAGACCCACACAAACAGTTAAACTGTTTTTATGGTAGGTTTGAAGAGTGGACAATGGTGAAGAAATATGAAAGGACAACGAGTATGAGCTCCGTGTAGCAAACCGGGGGAAATGTAGCAAGGCGTGTTTGTCCAAATTCCTCTGTGTCGGGGGACGGAGGGGAGAAAAAAAAATTCCTCTATGTCCCTTTTTGCACCTAAGGATGTTCCATTTTTCTGGGTATAAAGAGGTCGCCTCTTACATGTGGGTCTCAAGACCTGCCTTGGGAAATTCAGAAATTCTTTCCTAAGTTTCATGAGCTGCTTCAGAGTAAAATGTCAGGGGAAGGCCAGAGAGACGACCTTCTTGCTTCTGCCATTTTCTCATATTCCTTCAGCTTAAAACATTTAATATGCCAAGGTGCCATATTTGGGGTAGAGTGTCCTGAACTCCATGACAAATATTATTTTATTATTTGAATTATAAAAATCAATTTCTTGGATCCTGTTCAATGGCTGACATATTTCACTATGGAGAGGGAACAGCATACTTTACTTACAGCGTACACAAATGAACACACAGCACCATCACCATCTGGCAGCAGCTGGATGAATTGCAGGCACAACTACAGTAGCAGAAACTTGGTAGCTGGATACATAAGTCCTAGGGAAGCTTGAGATCTTAGCTTGAAATCTAAATTTAGGAATTGTGTATATATGGATGTTAAAAATTTACAGTGATTGTTGAGATCTTTTAGAGAAAGATATTGCTTAAAAAAAATGAGTATCTAGGGTATAACTCTGAAAACCTCTAAAATTGAGAGCTTGTAGAAAAGGATATTTTAGAAAGTATTTAAAAGAATCTATTTCAGAAAGTAGGAAGAAAATACTACTGCAAAAGATAATGAAAATTGAGCACCTTTAGATTTTTATTATATCCCCACACTATAGAGTCAGAAAAAAATGTATAGGTATAGAAAACTTGACCCTCTATGGCCTCTCAATAGTTTCCTGGTGTGCCTTTGTTTCAAATAGCCAAGCACACAGCTGCCTTTAAAAACATTTCCGCACTTTGATGAGGGTAAACCATTATTTATTGACAATTTTGCTTCCATGTTTTGCTAGTTCTTATCTTCGAAATTCCAGACTAAATATTGATATTGAATATTTAAAACCTCTAGCCAAAGAATTTTCTAGAAATGCAGATGTCTTGAAAATCCCCTCTTAAAAGAAAAGCCTGTTTTGTTTTGTTTTCTGTTTTTGTTTGTTTGTTTTTTGCATAGGGCACTGAGTAGGAAGAACTTAAATACATGGTTTGAGCTAGTCATGCTTTTCCGGAAAGCCAATTGTGCCAGATTCAATAGCTTAGCACATTTTATTAATACTAACCTAGTATTCACGTAAGTCAACTAAAGAAAGTTACAATTAGACTTTTGTAAGTATTATAATCCTTAGAATTTTTTCTTTGTCTTTCTACATTAATGGTGATCTCTGATTATACTTGTATCCAGAATATTTTTTTTTTGCTACAGTCTTACTAAGAAGGAGAAAATGTTACAATCAACTTTGTGGTATGCTGTTTCCTTATCTAATGAAAAAAATGTCTTTAATCTACCACTGATCATATCAATGAATTCCATTTTCCAACACAGCACTAAAAGATTAACTGAATATCATTATATACAATTAGATGTTCATTGTTTGAAAAAGCAAATGTCAAAGTGTTCTTGAATATTTGTCTACATTTTAAATTAAACAAAATTTAAAAAGGAGATGAGGTACATGAAGGTTAGTGAAAGTACATTTCTAATATATTCGAATTTCAACATCTTTTCATGTTCTGTTTCGTATCTATTTTTACCTGGTCTTTGGAAAAAGATGATATGTCTTTCTAATGTACAATTATTTAGAGAATACTTTAACTGATACTGCAATTAGTCAAACCTATACATCTATCAATATTTTTCTTTATCATTCCTTAAATATTTTAGTATTCTCTTTAGCATCTCTAAGAAGAAGATACAAGGAAGGAAAAAGAAAAAGATGACTCTTAATACTATCCCCTTCCCTGATTAAAAATAAAAAAAAGGAAAAACTGAAGAGGAAAATAATGCCAAACCAAAAGATAAGGCCAAAAGCAAAATTTGGGTTTGAAAAAAATGTATGGATTTCATTATCCATATTTTTTGTGTTTTTCCAGATCTCATCCAATGACTTCTTGGTTACCTTAGCCTGCCATCCAAAGTAGCACCTTTGTCTTACCTTTATTCTATCATGTATTCACTTTGGTTAGCCTCTACACACCAGATGAAACCAGAGGCCATGCACATTCTCTCACTTAATGCTTTCAACTTCTCTGCCATAGAGGAGGAGTGAAATAATATTTTGTTAACAGTATTAATCGATTTCTTTATTTCCCTGTATTTTGCCCCATCCCTCTCTTCTATCCAAGCAAATGGTTTGCTGTAAGCTTCTTACCTGAGAACACGAATCTGGTAGGATGAACTATAGAAATCCATTTCTTTCATTTTGGTATCTCTACCTCAGAGTTTGAAAGTATTTCTGAGCATCAACATACCAGCACTCCAGCCAAATGCACAGAGACATGAGGAGTGTTTCCACTCTTGGCTCACCACTTTCTCCTTACTGTCAAGCTGAGCAAAGGCAGGAAAGTGTGCCCCATTGTCTTGCATTATTCCTAGAAGGGAGAGGAACCCAAGAAAAGAATACATCTAGACCAGGATTTCTCAACCTGAGTGCTACTGACATTTTGGAATAGACAATTCTTCGATGTGGGGGCCTGTCCTCCTGTACATTGCATGTTGTTTACCTGCAATCCTAGTCTTTACCTAATACATGTCAATATCACCCCCCCCCCGCTTTCTGACAACCAAAAATAAAATATATTCAAATATTATTAAATGTCCCTGGGGTAGGGGTGGAGGTGGGTGACAAAATTAACCTTAGTTGAAAAGCACATATGACCAAGCAAATCAGACCATGAAGAGCCCTAATACCAACTTCCTTTGCCAGTACTGCTAGAATTTTGGCCTAGTTCAGTGTCTCTCAAGAATTCTTGAAGGCCAATTTCAGTTTATAACTTTCCAGGTGAGCAAACTTAAAAAATAGGCCATCTCTCAATATGTCTTGGAGATGTGCCTGTTGTATCTATCCTGCTCAGGATGTTATTAGCTTTCTTTTAAGACTGACCAAAGAAGTGTTTTTTTTCCTCTGATGACTGAGGACAGATTGCTGAGGACTATACACTTTTTTTTTCCCTGAAAAAGAAAATTTATGTGCATTGCCATATGCACTCCAGAAAGTTTAATACATATCATTTTAATTAACAGTTTTTGAAAATATCGTCTTGCAATTGGTTTTTCAATGCAGTATTTTACTTGGTTTTGATTGTTTAAATTTAAGCAGTCTCTATTATCAAAGCATATTTGAGGTGATTACTAATAGGAGCCGCAATATATAATAAAATAGCCACATAAACGTAAAGATAAGAAGAGATAAGAGTTTGTACAGAAGAAATGGGAAAATTTCCTTGCCAGGAACTACAATTTAGAATTGCTCACCAGAATTTCCTGGGAGGTTGAGAAAAATAAAAATAAGACATTAAAAAGTTATCATCTCATAACACATCAAATCTTTTTTTATGGCAATCCAAGAAGCCTAATGGGAGGAATGGATTTTGACTTGTAAGAATTTTGGAATCTTTACAATCACACCATTGTCTATTTGAAAAAATATGTTTACCCATGTAACCTCATCTTTGCTACTATTTAAAAACCAACAAGAATTAACTGTTCTCTCACTGTTTGACATCATATACATAAAATCTATTTTCTGATAAAAGTTTTTAAACTCATTGACTTATTTAGGTTCATTTATTTGGGTCCATTTATTTACAATTAAATTTTATGGGCTTTAGGAATAGAAAACATGTGTATGGTAAAACATTCAAAAGGCATACTTGCATAAAAAGTTAAAAATGAGTCAAGTTTCCCCTTTCTTTCCAGTTTCCCTCCCCAGAGGCAATTATTGTTATCAGCTAGAGTCTCCTTCCAGAGATAGGTTATGCATAAATAAATATACATGTATAATCCCTTTACACACATGGCATTGTGCTATATATAAAATTCTAACAAATGAAAAAGCTGTGGGCCATTTACAGTAAAATTTGACTTTGATTTGCAAGTCAGATTTTAAATATGACTCACATTTGACCATTTCACCCATGCACTTGGAACATATTAATCTTGGGTATACAAATAGAGACACATTATGAGTCATGACCCTTATTTTGTTGGATTTTGTCGACCTGAATTTCTGTGCTATTAGCTCCATTAAGTCTCTTTCATTTATCTTTTGTAGTCCATCCATGGTGTCTCACCTGTGTGTACAAACAAGTCTTTTCAGCTGCCCCTGGAAACATAGAGTCTGCACACTTTGGTTGTTCCCATGAAAGCTGGGAGAGGTTTCGGCCATTATCCTCTGTTGCTCGCAAATTAGGCCAGTGTACCTCCCTACCTGTCCGCTCCTTCTCCTTCCTGGTAAGGACCACTTTTGCCACCAGACACAATTCTCACTGCTCTACTGGAGCACTGCTGGAACAGCCATGTGTATTGTGTTCTCCGCAGAACTCAGAAGATGCTGATTCTCCTTGTGGTTTCTTGTGGGCTCTTTTCTCTAATCACCCAGCCTCCCTCGTTGCCAAGAGTACTTTACTTAGAGGTTTCTTTTTCTAATAGCATTACAGAATGGTCCTACATATCTCAAGCATTGTGGGTTGGGCATCACCTATTCTTTTCATTCTCTGTCCCATTTGGAGGAGACTGTCCAAGGGGACATATTGGCCCTTCCATAAACAAGCTCCTTGTAGATCTGCCTCACCAGGCCACTGGATACATCTAGACGTCAGACACTTAAAAAAAACACAACTAAATTTCCCAACTGTTTACACAAATGACCTCTTTGTGCTAACCTATATTTCAGCCTCTTTCTATTCCCTCTCCTGCTTCCTCACCTAGTACTATCTGAAATAGGGGAAGGGAATAAAAGACAGTAGCTTTGGACCTTCCTCATCACTTAAACTCCCACCTTCAGTTAAATCTCCTGGCTTTGCTAGATGTTTGCTTATGGTGATAAGCAGACTATTTTATCTAACTTTGATTTCCTTTTTGCAATAGGTAGACATATTTTATCATGATTGTTGTACAGATAGCCTCAGGATGTCCTTGCTTTCACAGTAATCTAATGTGGCATTTCCCAAAGTCGTTTATGTAGTACTTTCAAAATCATACCATTTTGGCAGAATACTGGCAAAGACTGAGAGTTACAATGATTGCATCTAGCAATATTACATTCTGCATATAAAGTTACATTTTAAAAAAATTTCTATTAAAGTAACAGGAAAATATTTTGGTGGTCTTAGTATGATTCTTCGTTCATTTGTGTGGTAGTAAACCAGTATCTTTCTAGTATTCTAAATTTCTATCTTCAAAGTTTAGCTATAATGTTTACAGCCTCAGGAATAGAGTCCCTCCTACAACACAAAGGTTGTGTTTCAGTTTTGTTTCACAGCCAACCTTTCTGAGTCATAGAAAAACAATGGTTTCATCTATATACTACATATCCAAAATATATTTAGTCCTTCTAACCACCCTTCCTGACCACTCCTTAGATCTAGGGATACTGTCTTAGTTTTCTATGTTACACAAAAAATACAACAAACTTAGAGACTTAAAACACCCATATTTATCATCTCACAGTTTCTTTGGAAAAGTAGTCAAGGCACAGTATAACTGGATCCTCTAAGTTGGTTCTTAGAAGGCTGCAGTTAAGATGTCAGCCTAGTAACATTCTCATCTGGAGGCTTGAAAGGGGGGAAGGATTCACTTCCAAACTCCCTCAGTATGTTAGCAGGGTTCACTTCCCTCCAGGTATAGGGATTCATGGCTTGCTTCTGAAAAGGCAACGAGGAGAGTGTGACTCTGTCATGAATTAGGAAGTAAGACCTAATCTTATCTAGTATAATCATGAGAGTGGCATGCCATCACCTTTGTCATATCACATAATGTAATCATAGAAGTGACATCCCAATGTCTTTGCCATATTCTATTGGTTGGAATCAGTCACACAAAACAAAAATAAATAAATGAGACTTGATTAAATTAAAAAGCTTCTGCATAGCCAAGGAAACTATCAACATAGCAAATAGACAACCTACAGGATGGGAGAAAATATTCACATGCTATACATCTGATAAAGGGATAATAACCAGAATCTACAAAGAACTCAAGCAAATTAGCAAGAAAAAAATCAAACAACCTCATTAAAAAAATGGGCAAAAGACACAAACAGAAGCTTTTCAGAGGAAGACAGACAAATGACCAATTAACATATAAAAAAATGTTCAACATTACTAATCACAAGAGAAATGCAAATCAAAACCACAATGAGATATCACCTAATCCCAGTGAGAATGACTTTTCAGCAAAAAATCCCAACACAATAGATGCTGGTATGGATGCAGAAAGAAAGGAACACTTACACACTGTTGGTGGGACTGCAAACTAGTAGAACGTCTATGGAAAATAGAACGAAGCTTCCTCAAAGAACTAAAAGTAGACCTACCACTTAATCCAGCAATCCTACTACTGAGTATTTATTCAAAGGAAGAAAAGTCATTTTATCAAAAAGACACCTTTGAACTAAAAAGTTTATTGTAGCCCAATTCACAATCACAAAGATGTGGAATCAATCCAAGTGCCCATCAGTTCATGAGTGGATTAATAAAATGTGGCATATGTATGCCATGGAGTACTACTCAGCCATGAAAAAAATGAATTCATACCTTTTGTAACAATCTGGATGGAACTGGAGACCATTCCCCTAAGTGTAGTACCAGAGGAATGAATAAACGAACACCACATGTACTCACAATTAAATTGGAACTAACTGATCAGCACTCATGTGCACAGATGGAAATAAAACTCAATGGAAATCATACAGAAGGGAGACGGGAGAAGGAGATGGTTGAAATCATACATAACATGTACAATGTACACCATCTGCATCATGGGCACACTTATAAATTTGACTCAAGAGGTACAAAAAAAGTCCATGCAACCAAACCATTTGTACCCCCATAATATTCTGAAATAAAAAAAAAGGAAAAAGAAAAAACTAAATGGGCAATCTGAGAGGCCCTGGTTATCACAAACTATCTGCAGTATGCGATAGATTTAATATTTCATATGAGCCTACGGTGCCAGAAATGTACTGACCCTTGATTTATTCATGTTGAAGTCATTTTTACTTAGCTGCTATTTTTAAGAAAATTCCATCTTCGACCATATATACCTATTCTTGGTGATCTAAGAAGCAGAATACAGGATCTCAGAGGTCTCTTTTCCCTGCTTATGCAAGAAAAATTGTTATTTTGAATATGCTTACCTGGTCTTTTATCTCTAGTGAAAGGGTGATAAAATGCACAGGAAACTTCTCTTTAGGGTGTACAGCAAGAGCTAACCTAGGGCCAAGCGTTTAGTGAGCTCCATAAGGACACTACAGATATTTCTATTTCAAGTAATTTCTTTTGAGATTGAATTGAAAGATATGAATAGAAGAAATACAAGCAGCTATTTTAATTCAATATATTTAGACCACCTACTGTTAACTTTTTATTTGTAGGGAACATTAACTTACATTCCTGATGGTACTGATTTTAATATAATGAATTACATTTCTGTGATGTATTCTAATAATATATTAGCAGAAGATAAATTTTACAATGATCAGTCTACTGTCTGATACATATTTATTTTAACATGTATCACATATTATACATAATATGTCTAATGCATATTTATTTTAACATTCTCTCTTCTTTCCTCAAATGAGAAAGCAATATTCATATGCCCATTCCTATTCCATTATAGTGTGACATACTCCATAATATACCATTAATATTTTCATGCTTTTGAGGTAATAAATCCCATTTGTATTATCTTGCATGATCATTGAAAAAACCACTTGTGCTATAGTTTATGATTACCATTTTATAGATAAGAAAATTAAAGTTGAAAAGTATCAGGTAACTCCCCTAAGATCACATTGCTAACAAGTGGCAGCTGTAAGTTTCTCAATAAACTTAATATGGGTCGTAGTATAAAAGTCATCTTCTAAATTTTGAGAATTGTAGCCAAAACGGCTACTCCAGGAAGATAAAGCTCAATTTAATAAATGTCTTATAAGAGACTTTGGAAACAGGCATGAGAAGTTTCTAGTTATCCCATTTTCCACTGTTAATGGGTGATAGCTAATTGAGAATAATATTCTATTTTAAACTTATACAAGAACTTACTGTTTAGGGGAATTGAATATAAAGTAAGAATATTTCATTGTGTTATAGAAATCAAACCCTTGGAAAAAATCCATTTTTATAATCCTACCATTGTATATATCTAGAGAAGGGCCAGGCTTCTCAGAGGCTATGTCATTAATATGTTTACCAGTATTTGTGTTAAACTTCCCATATAAAATATTACATAGCTAAGTCTAAAATATAATATAGAAAAGGAATTTTACCTGCCATGCAGTAAGATATACCTTCTTGAAATGAGTCTTCTTGTTCAATACAATTTAAGTATGAGACTAGTTAAATTTTAGCAGTTGGTGGATGGAAACAGAGAAAAAAGGAAAAGGGATAGTAAACTGAAAGCCTCCTTTCCATCCCTCAAACTCTTGAGAAATTGTATTTCTCTGAGTTTAATGAGTCTTAAAGTTACAAAACATATTTACAGTGTAAAATAATAATGAATTCATACTCACTGTTACATTTATATTACAAAGCCATACGCATTAAGTAAAATGGAAATCTATAGCTTATATTTCAGCTATTGATAAGCTCTCATTCTGGCTGAATTGTTTTCTCAACTTGATATACTTGGTTTTATTGCTTTTAAAAGCCTATTTTTGTTGTTTCATTTATAGTTGACCATTATCTCTTAAGAATGACATAAAAAGTCAGGACATTAAAGTAATAGGCCATCTAGTTTAATGTGTGTGTTTGCTGTTGTTTTGAGAGATCTTTAAATACACTCATGGACCAAATGTGCTGTTTGTAAGTTATCTATCACTGCATAAGAGATCACAAAATTTAGCAGTTTGAAACAACACATATTTATTATTTCACACTTTCTGTGGGGATGGAATCCAGGTGTGGCTTAGCTGGGTCTTCTGGTTGGTTCTTGAAATCTCACAGGGCTGCAGTCATCTCAAGGCTCTTCTGTGAAGGATCCTAGTCGGCGGTAGGACTCGGTCTCTCATGAACTGTTGGACTGAGGCCTCAGTTTCTCATGAGCTGGAGGCATATTTTAATTCCTTTTCATCTGGCCTTTGCCATAGAGTACCTTACAACATACCAACAAGTTAAGGAGAGGGCAAGAAAGAAAGTACCAGCAAGAGAGAATGCTAGCAAGATGGAAGCCATGGTCTTTTGTAACCTAATCAGCGAAGTGAAATCCATCACGTTTGACATATTCTTTGTTATAAGCAAATCACAAGGTCCAGCTCACAGTTCAGGTGACGGATTACACAAGAATGTGAATACTACCTAGCAGGTGGGAATCATGTGAGCCATTTTAAAGTGTTGCTCACCAGAGAATATGTGTTGATAACCTTTAGGAAAACAATTTGATTTTGTTGTTTATAATTTATCTCTCTTGTTTTTTTTCTTAATTTTAGACAAGGGTTTGTTTTCCAGGCTTGTGGTTTTCATAGAAGGACAAGAGTCAAAAATTTGATATTTAAGAATCATGTATGTCATTTTACAAGCGTTAAGTTATATTCTCTTTTACTTTTCATGTTACCTGAGCTTTTGGGTTGGTTTAGTTTACTCCATCAAATAATTGTAACACCAGGTTAATATTTAGCGTATTATAAATAATACATAGGACAAAAGTAGAGACAAATTATTAGCACTTACCTTAATCAGAGATTGATTCTATGATATAAAAAATACAGCTGAATTCCTGGCTCTGTAACTTTTTTGGAGTTCTTACTATGCCATATATTGATTTCTTTGGACTTTTCCTGGGAAAGTGATTAAGGAAGTAAAGGTCTACATGGATATTATTCTCTTTCTCAAAAGCTCTCCAACATGATTTATATTAATATGCATTCTGCCTTCTAAATATTTTCAAAATTTTGACAACTCTTCACCAGCTCTATTGCTACTATCCTATTTTAAGAACCACCATCTATCATATAGATTATGGCAATTTCATTCTCATTTTTTCTCCCTGATTCTATTCACTTCTCCTCCCCCACCCACCATAAGCTATGCTCAATAGAGCAGCCAGAGCAATCTTCTTAAAATGTAAGTCAAATTAAATCACTTCTCTGTCAAATCCATTGGTACCTTCTCATGTCAGTCAAGGTGAAAGCTGAAGTCCTTTCAAAGGCCTGCAATTTGGGCCAACGTTATCCCTGTGACTTCATTTGCTTACTATTTTGCTTCTTGCTCACAATGTTTGATACACAATTGCCTTCCTACAGTTCCCTTAACACTGCCAGGAGTGTTCCAGCCTTTGCACAGGATGTTCATCCTTCCTGGAATGTTATTATCCCAGATATTGGCTTCACATGTTTCACCTCTTCTTCCAAATAATATGAAGTGTTTCATCTCATTACTGCTACAGGACCCTATTTAAAAACTGAATATCACATCCATCTGGATGTCTGCATCCATTTTTCCTTCTTTTTTTCCATTCTCACTTTTAACATCAGATAACTATTTGTTTAATTTTTCTGTTTCACCTTTCATTGTAAACTCCATGCCAGCAGAAGTTACTGTCTATTTTCTTAGCCTAGAGACTAGAACGTTGACTGGTACACTCAACGTTGACTGGTAGGTGCTGAAGAAATTGGGAATCAAATTTCCATTTTTTTCTCTTAATAAAATAATTGAATTCATGGTTACCCTGTCTTACCTCTCACACAAATAGAAAACTTGCATTGTTTGTTTACAACAACACAGTCAGACTAGTTCTTTTACTTTCTTGATATTGATTAAGTATACAGAAAGATCTGAGTTTGCATATAGGTTCCCTTATCTAAATGTTACATGAATTACATAACCTGTTTTCCCTAGGATATCTTAATACATAGAAAGAATCAATTCTGTGATAATTCAAGATTTTGATTTTATATTTAATAATTGTGCTGCTTACTTATAAATGTTTATCATAAGAGTATCTACTCTTTTACTAAGTTTATATAATAATGAACATACAGTTAATTAAATTACAGTGTCTCACATTGTATTTCCCTATTTTCTGCTACATGCAGAAACATACATATTTTCTAGCTGTGAAAAAATTTCTTCCCCTTTTCATTTATTTCATTCTTTTCTCAAATTTTCTTTCAGTAAGAAAAAGTGTTCTTCACAAGGTGCTCATTTTTTAAAGCCCTCTCAGTCTCTATTTTTTTTTTAGAAAAAACAGAATCTCTCTCTGTCACCCTGGGTAGAGTGCAGTGATGTCATCATAGCTCACTGCAACCTCAAACTCTTGGGCTCAAGCGATCAGCTTGCCTCAGCCTACCAAGTAGCTGGGACTATAGGTGTGCTCCATGACTCCTGGCTAATTTTTCTGTTTTTAGTAGAGACAGGGTCTTGCTCTTGCTCAGACTTGTCTTGAACTTCTGAGCTCAAGCAATCTACCCACCTTGGCCTCTCAGAGTGCTAGGATTACAGGCATAAGCCACTGCGCCGGGCCTGCAATGTATCTTGCTTTAGTTGTCTGACCCAAATTTTCACTGTGCCTTCACTTGGTGCTTTGGTTGATTTCTCTAAGAAAGATTAGGTTAAACCTAACTAGATGAAATGTAATACTAATAGACATGGCCAATTGTTCTAATTTGGGTACAAAATTCTACTTAAATTCTACAAGACTAAAGTTACATAATTTAACTTTAGTGGTTTTAATTGGCAAGAAATTCCAACACAATGTGGTTTCTAAAATGAAAGTAATTCTAAGCTTGGATTACACAAACTGTAATATAATACACAGAATATAAAAAATGATACGATTATGTTTTATTCTGCATGTAGCTGTATGATTTATTGCTTTGTATGTTAAGAAGGCAGACAATCTAGAGCAAATTGATAAGAGAAGGTTTTACCACTGAGAGGGTTGCTTGATAACCTGTGGTGTAGGAGATGGGTGTTTGGAGCAGAAAGAGGAAATAAGATATAAAAACTGTCCTCAAGGGGTGTCCCGGGGAAAAGGATTTAGAAGTGTTATATTGCTTGAAAGGTACAAAAAATGGTTGAAAGTAAAAGTTATAGTTTTGATAAAAAGTTAGACCTTTTAACAATAAGAGGCTTTGGGAAGTGGAGTGTGTTGCTTAGTCAGGAAATGAGATCCGCACTGCAGAACATGTGTGAGCAGAACTCCAGATGTTCAAGTTTTAAATGGAGCCTGAGACTGACGATTTTTAGTTTTCTTCCAGTCCTGAATTTCTACATTTTTTAAAAGAGAAGGACAGAAGAAAGCTGATGGATGAAGAACTGGAGCTGTGTTTAATATAAAGGTGGTATTTATTTAATGTGATAAAGAAACTCACTGAAATTTACATTCCTCTTAATGTCATAGGAGAGGCAATGTTAAAAAGCAAACAAAACTTAAAAACTTGATGAAAACACACAGTGAAATATAGGCACCAGCAGTATTTTTAATTTAGGGGAAGGCAAAAAAATAAATCAAGCAGCTAAAGAAGTCAGGACTCAGATCTCCAAATAATAACCTCAAGCTGAGAGAAGCCCTGGCTTCTGTAATATCACATAAGTACATGAGAGAACTTGTTGTTCACTGTGACCTTCATATAATCTGGACAAAGAAAAGGCAAGAACAGCCTGTATCCTGGTATAAATCAACACTCAGTATGTTGTGCTGTCTGGAAAGGCGGAACTGAAGGAGGTAAGGTATTAAAGGAAAAAGTCA
Source organism: Avahi laniger (assembly GCA_963575035.1). Classification (NCBI taxonomy): domain Eukaryota; kingdom Metazoa; phylum Chordata; class Mammalia; order Primates; family Indriidae; genus Avahi; species Avahi laniger. The sequence continues at coordinate 74,486 of CAUYSK010025867.1, forward strand.
TTAGACTCATGAGAAAAGTTCCAGCTGTGTATCCGTTAAGATGGTATCAATGAGCTGACTGTGAAATGTTTCCAACAAGCAGGATTTTAAATGGTGATATTTTAGGAGCACATATTCATTCACCTTGAAAGTTTTAATGAGAAAAGCAAGAACAACTAAATCATCTCTTGGCATGCCCAGGCTTTTCTAGAATCTTCTCTCCTTGTCATAGGTATGTGTCCAGGTCTTTGGCTTTTAAGGACACATTGCACAGAAATGTATGACATCTTTTCTCACTGGTTTCATTTATTTGATAAATAAAGAAAGATATAAGAAAGAAACAAATATGAACAAAATTTCTGTTTCTTCCATAGTATTTAATAATTTACCTCCCCCACCACCATTTTTGGATTACAGCTTGGTAGGGAAAGCAAAGAAATTCATTTCATGATAAAAGCCAGAGATCTTTTCAGTATCTGTTTAAATAAGTTCCATTATTGGGAAAGTTTAAAACAGAGACACTTATAATTAAGGTGATTGAAATATATTACCTAGTATAAGGTATAGGGCCCTTAAGTGCTACCTGCTCTGGTTAGTAGCCCCTCATCTTTGCTCTGCAGGCCTCAGCCCTTTGTGTATTTAGTTATGAGATGATAGGAACAACTAGTGCTCGTTTCTTTTCCCTTTAGTCATAGGAATATTTTCCTTCATCTTTTCTTATTTCACATGTAAGATTTACATTATTTTGACATCCAAATCATGTATCAATGCTGGACTTAGTGAAATAAAGGAATGAATGGAAGTGATAGTCTTATTTTCAAGATACTGGAAGCACCCAATTCATCTAAGATTTCTTCGTATGAGAGAAATTTTCTAAAGTCAATAATAAAGTGAAGTTATCAGATGTGCTCATGGAAGGGAAATATTCTAGAATTGGGGCTAATATGTGCATTTGCAAGCTTGATTCTCTCTGAATCTTTCTAGAAAAGTCATTTACTAGTTGCCATTCAATATGAGTTGTGCTAATGATATAAGAAACGGGAAAGTATTGCTGCCGCGAAAAGTGTTTTACCATGACGTATTAATACATCTTTGCACTGGGTATGAGATATCACAGTGTGTTTGTATTGACAAGAGATAATGAAAGTCTAAGCTTTAACAATGGCAGTAAAGTTGGAAGATCATGAGAAAATTAGGTAATTCGAACCACGATTTTTATATATAATTTTATTTTCTTTTAATTTCAGAATACTACAGGGGTACAAATGTTTGGTTACATGGATTGCTTTTATACTGCTTGAATCAAAGTTGTAAGTGTACCTATCACCCAGATAGTGTTCTTTGTACCTCTTAGGTATGATCTCACCCATCCCCTCTTTCCTCCTCTCACCTGCATGATTTTCATTGAGTTTTACTTCCATCTGCCCACATGAGTGCTGATCAGTTAGTTCCAGTTTAATAGTGAGTACATGTGGTGCTTGCTTTTCCATTCTTGAGATACTTCACTTAGGATAACGGTCTCCAGTTCCAACCAGATTGTTGCAAAAGGTATTAACTAGTTTTTTTCATGGCTGAGTAGTACTCCATATATATACCACATTTTATTAATCCACTCAAATTGATGGGCATTTGGGTTGATTCCACATCTTTGCCATTGTGAATTGTGCTGCTATAAACATTCTCATGCAGATGTATTTTTGATAAAATGACTTTTTTTTTTCCTTTGGGTAAATACCCAATAGTGGGATTACTGGATCAAATGGTAGGTCTACTTTTAGTTCTTTGAGGATGCTCCATATTATTTTCCACAGAGGTTTCACTAGTTTGCAGTTCTACCAGCAGTGTATGAGTGTTCCTTTTTCTCTGCATTCACTCCACCATCTATTGTTTTGAGACTTTTGATAAAAGCTATTCTCCCTGGGGTTAGGTGAAATTTCATTTTGGTTTGGATTTGCATTTCTCAGATGATTAGTGACATTGAGCATTTTCATATGTTTACTGGCCATTAGTCTGTCTTCTTTTAAAAAACTTCTGTTCATTTCTTTTGTCCACTTTTTAATGAGGTTGTTTGATTTTTTTGTTGCTGATTTGTTTGAGTTTTTTGTAAATTCTGGTTATTAGCCCTTTATTGGATTTATAGCATGTGAATATTTTCTCCCATTCTGTAGGTTTTTTATTTTCCCTGTTGACTGTTTCCTTGGCTATGCAGAAGCTTTTTTAATTTAATCAAGTCCCACTTATTTATTTTTATTGTTGCTGTGTTTGCTCTTGGGGTCTTCTTCATAAATTCTTTGCCTAGGATGATTGTTAAATTGATTTAACTTTTTTATATTGACTTTCAGAATTTTTCCTGTTCTCTCCTTCATTTTAGTGTAAGTTCTGGGTTATAAGGCAATGAAATTGGGACTAATATTTTGCAGTCAGAAAAAAAAATACTTTTACTGTTTTTTCAAGCCCTTTAACTATAGAACTTAAATGCCCTTTTTAATGTGTTGAGGATAATTTTTACTTCTTACTCAGTATTCATGAAAATAAAATAAATTGTAAAGTATATTAATAACAATCCTAGTTAATGGGATTTTCATATGGGATTTGGAACAAGGGAAAATTTGGCGAGTTAAAAATAGCAAAGAAGAATGGTAAAGGTGAGGAAAGTTTAGGACATATTCACATTATTGGCTAGAATTATCACATTTATCTCTCTCGGTCTTGAACTAAAGAAAGAAATTCATTAAAGGAAGATTGCAAACTTTGTTCCTCTCAACCTTTCCTAAGAACTTTACATTATTTAAATGCGTTATTTACTTTTTTCCCTCCTCTTGCATGAACAGCCAAGCTTGTTTTTAATTGACTACAATGTCTCTAAATGAAAAGAAAGCCCTTGATACAGAACTTCTGAATCATAAAATCATTAACAAATCTTTCACTATGATTCTGCTTTACAACAACCAATTTCATAAACTTTTTTTCCACTTGTAGCCAATTTACTATTATATCATAAACCTGAATAGTCCCCCTTCTCAATCTAATTAAAATAGCAATTTTAATCTCTTCTCCCTAGGTTCCTTATCACCAAGAAAACATATTCAATAGCAGAGATCACAGTGAAGCTGTCTTGGATTACTAAAATTTCATTGCTGCCGTAAAATTTGTCACAGTGCATTTACAGATAGATAATAAATTATCATTGAACACTGCACCTGTCAAAATAGATGATTTGGGCTCCTTTGAAGATTGGACCCTAACCTCATTATCCCTTCAATCCCAATTTTTCTGAGATTCTGCGGTGGTGTTGATGTGAAGCCTAAGGAGTTTCATTTCTGAAAAAGAATGTTGCAGGAACAGCAATGAGGTAGTGAGTAGGACCAGTCAAATTTTAACCAGGAGGTAACTACAGAGGTTACTGGGCTTAGCAGACATAAAGTGATTGTTTCATTCAGTAGTTTTACTTTTCGTAGATGTCTACTAAGGATGATAACCAGACAAAATTGTGAATTATGAAAAAGTACTTTTTTCATTTACACATTTATTTTTATCCTTTCAATTAACATGTATTAAGAACCTCTATACTAGACATTGTGCTATGTGCTTGGAATCTGTGGACACTGAATAGAAAGAAAACCACTTTCTGCCTTCAAGAGTTCATAGTCTATTTTATTTTAGTGCAGTATATAAATGTTAAGAAATAGATATTCAGACATGAAATGGGACAGAAAAGAGAACTTTAATTCAAATGCAGAAGTCCAGGAACATCTCAGAGGATTTTACATTTGAGTTGATAACTGAAAGAAGAATAAAAGTTGGTCAGGAAGATGGGCTAGCTAGGCTGAGGTGCAACAAGTGTGAAAGAATGGATACCCGGATACCTGTAAAATATACTACAAGCTTCAAGTAATGGAACATTGGGTGATGCTTGAAAAAAGATAGGTCCCTAAATATAAAGAATTTTATAAATTAAGTCAAGACATTTGGACTTTATCCTGAAGGCTCTTGGGAGCCACCACAGAATTTTAAGGGAAAAAAATGAATAGTAATATTTTCTCTTGACAAGGTCAGTGTCAATCATGAGAGTAGAGTTTGGAAGGGTACTAAAATGGAAGAAAGGGAACAGGCATAACTGTTTTGGATTCTGGAAAGATGAAAGAATAAACTATGGTAAGCAAAAGAGAATGAAGGCGGGTCCCAGGCAAAATTTTGACCCAAACAAGGAATATGTAGGAAGCAGAATACATAGGTTTTAATAACAAAGTGTATACTTAGATGGGGAATAAGTTACTAGGTAAATAATAGTTTCATTCTCTAAAATAAGCAAGTTATGGAGTGCAGCACTGATAAGTTTGTTTTTAACCACATTGTTTTTCATTTTGTATGTAGAATATTCCAGAAAAGGTATGGACAAAATATTTCAGGAGATGGCAAAGCTTGGCAAAGTGAACAAAATGTGACTGAAGAAAGTCGAATTCTTGTTTTGACATTCACATTCTTTAACCTTAGAGAAGTTATTGGCCTCAGAGTCTCAGTTTCTTAATCTACAGAAGGAAATAATATCTCAGAGACTTGCTTCATTTTCAAACAGCGCTCTCTAGTAGAGGAAGGAGAAACCATTTTCTGTGTTCAAGGCATCAACCACTTGCCAAGCCATCCCAAGGTGTCCTATCGGATGGGCTCAGGGGAACTGTGTGCAGCTCACAGAGTAACTATATATATTTAATGAACTATGTCTAATCAATTAACTAAACTTTTCAGAATTTTATAACATAATGGATTTTTAGATACATGTGTGTTTTCTTCTTCTCCCTTTTATATAATTATTCCAAAATTTTCTTGGTAACTAGGTAGGTGATTAGAGAATGTCATCCACCTCACAGCAAAAAATCAACATTATGATAAATAACCATTTTAATGGCAGTTTTTAAAAAAAGGATGCAAAGTAGAATTTCATTAGCCTTAGTGAGCTGAAGGTGATAGAAGCTCATTTCACTAGATGAAAATACTTTTTAATGCCCCTCAAACTATCCTTTAATCATTATTTTAATCAATATCTTCTCTCTTCAATGCAGCCACTATTTTAGGCACCAGTTATGTAAAAGTAACTGGTGTTTTGACAATGGGCAAATAAGTAAATAATAATTTCAAATAAAAACAAATGCAAGATTCAGAACAAAATAATTTCAGGTAGTGATAAACATGAAGCAATTACAAGTAGGAAAAAGGATAGATGTGAATTTTAAAAGCAGCGGAGACTCACAGGTCTACTTTGAATATTGGGTAGAGGAATATGTTTCCAAGGAGATTGCAGTTAAATGTAGAGTTAAATGATAAATAAAAGCCCAACACACATAGAACTAGGGATCAATATATCAAGCAGAAGGGAAAGCAAGCCCAGGGCAGAAGCCGGTCTATTTTCAAATATCAGAAAGAATGCCAGTGTATCCAGAGCCTCAGTAATCTGGGAGAGGTCTGGTGGGAGGTGACATTGGGCAGGGAGCAGAGACAAAATGTATAAGATTATGTAGACTCTGATCAATAGTTGGATTTTGTGTTAAATAAAACAAACAATGGAAAATTTAAAGCACGGAAATAAGGGGAATGATGATGAGATGCCCATCTTCATAATGTCATTCTGGATTCTGATGGACACTGGGTGTGATAGGGCAATGGGGAGGGTGACACCATCCATCTACTCATAACGACAACCTTCTGCCAGAAAGATCCCCTGAGTGAGGCTGGCGGACTATGAACAGGAGCTGGTTGGAAAACCATGGCTAAATATTAATCAAAAAAATATAATTTAATAAAGAAGTATTCTTTTCTGCTGGAAACTATCATTAAATCATCTTTTAGTATCAGAGAATCTGCATTAAGAATGTCATCTTTTTTTAATATTAAAAGATTTTTCCCTAGATTCAGCTTTATATTTGATTTTTTTAAAGAACACATATTAAAAATAGTAACAAAAGCCTCCTTTTCCATCTTTCCCTGTATTCCATACACAAAAATATAATGCACTGTTACTTGTTCAAAGCATTCAACTCTTAAAAGTAAATTATATTTCAAACATTTTTATTTAAGAGCTAGGACGCTAAGTAAAACCATATTTTACATAGAAGAAAAAAAAAGTACAAGGAATTTATTTAAATAAGATCAGCCCTGTAAACCCAACCCATTTATAAATTTCAAGAAACAGATTAACTGAAAAATTGCTAGTGGAAGTTTATTAACTATAATTTCTGTAGAAAGGAAAGAAAGTGGAGAACAAATAATGTTTTGATACAAAGAAATAAAAGAGCAAAAGGGATTTAATAAAAGGAGGACGACCTTTCTGGTAGCATTTCATCTGAAATCAATCATAGATTTAAATGTCAAAAAACATCTAACACATCCTACCAAAATTTGCAAATGACATAAATATTCAACGAGAGGGAATGTATAAATAAATTGTGGTACAGAAGGTGTTCGATTATAGTAAGAAATTCAGAAGTAGAACTTGAACAATTAATGTGAATCTATATAAATGAGTACTAAAATGTCAAAAGACATTGTTTTTAAAATATTGATTGGAGTTATCTTGAAGAAAAAATAAATTTAAAATTAAATATATTTTATTATATTTTGTAACATTAAATTATAAATTCAAAGATGTGCAAATTATTAAATTGAATAAGAAATTACTGAAGTGTGGCTTTTAAAAATTTTACTCCAAGTAAGTTATTTAAAAGAATGATATTTTATCCTTCACTTTATAGTAGATTTTAGTAATGTGATTATAAAGTGGGACATTTAGTTTTTTAAGAGGATCTAACAAATTCTTAAACAATTCTAAAGGACCCACAGCATTATGATTTTTGTCTCTGTCATTGATTTGCCTTGGATTTTATCATGAAATCTGAGAATCTTTTTTTCTTGTACTTGATTTTTTCACTTGACTAATAAATATTTCAAAATCTCAATGTTGAAACCATAACTTCTTTTTTTTTTAAATACCAGATTTATTGAGATATAGTGCACATACCGTAAAATTCAGGCTTTTAAAGTGTACAATTCACTGAGTTTTAGTACTTCTACAGAGCTATGCACCTATCACCACCATCTAATTCCAAAACATTTTCATCACCCTAGAAAGGATATTTGTACCTGTTAGCAGTCACTCCCCAGTTACCACTACCCCTTCCCTACCAAATATGAATCTACTTTCTCTTTCTATGGATTTGCCTATTCTGATCATTTCATATAAATGGAATCACACAATATGTGGCCTTTTGTTACTGGCTGCTGTCACTTAGCATAATGGTTTCAAGGTTCATCTATACCATAGCAATTACTGGTACTTCATTTCTTTTTAAAGCTGAATCGTTTCCATTGTATGGATAGTCCGTATTTTGTTTTTCCATTCATCAGTAGGTGGATATTTGAGTATTATAAATAATGTTGCTATGCATATTTTATACAAGCTTTTTTGTGAACACATGTTTTCATTTCTCTTGGGTATATTCTAAGGAGTGGAATTGCTGGGTCACATAGTAACTACATTTCATCATTTTAGGAACTGCCACACTGTTTCTCAAAGTGGTTCTACCATTTTACATTGTCAACAGGAGTGTATGAGGCTTATGGTTTCTTTACATGCTTGACAACACTTGTTACTGGACTTTTTGATTCTAGACATTTTCAAAGATGTGAAGTGGCATCTCATTGTGGTTTTGATTTTCGTTTTCCTGATGGCGAATGATGTCAAACATCTTTCTGTGTGTTTATTGGCCATTAGTTTATCTTCCTTGGAGAAACGTCTGTACATCCCCTTGACCATTTTGGACTGAGTAATTTGTCTTTTTATTTTTGAGTTATAAGAATTCTTTATATATTCTACATACAAGTCCCTTTTCAGATATATAACTTTCAAATATTTCCCTCATTCTGTGAGTTGTCTTTCCACTTTCTTTATGGTGTCCTTTGAAACAAAACTTTTTTAATTTTGATGATGTCTGATTTATCTATTTTTTTCTTTTGCCACTTCTGCTTTTGGTGTCATATGTAAGAAAACTGTTCCCTGATCTAAGGTCATGAAGATTTAATCCTATGTTACATTCTAAGAAGTTTATAGTTTTAGCTCTGACATTTAATCCCTTTTGAGTTGTTTTTATATACAGTTTGGGGTAGGAATTCTGCTTCATTCTTTTGCATGTGAATATCTGGTTGTCCTAGCACCATTTGTTGAAAAGATTACCTTTTTCCCATTGAATGACCTTGGCAACAATCACAAATCAAAAATATAAAAAATCAATTGACTATAAATGTAAATTTTTGGTCGGGCATGGTGGCTCACACCTGTAATCCTAGCACTCTGGGAGGCTGAGGTGGAGGGATTGTTTGAGCTCAGGAGTTCGAGACCAGCCTTAGCAAGAGCGAGACCCCGTCTCTACCAAAAATAGAAAGAAATTAATTGGACAGCTAAAAATATATAGAAAAAATTAGCCGGGCATGGTGGTAATGCCTGTAGTCCCAGCTACTTGGGAGGTTGAGGCAGTAGGATCGCTTGAGCCCAGGAGTCTGAGGTTGCTGTGAGCTAGGCTTACACCACAGCACTCACTCTAGCCCAGGCAATAAAGTGAGACTCTGTCTCAAAAAAAAAAAAAACGTAAATTTTTATTTGTGGACTCTCAATTCTATTCCTTAATCTATATGACTAGTTTTACGCCAGTACTACATTGCCTTGATTACTGTAGGTTTGTGATAAGTTTTGAAATTAGGATATGTGAATTTTTCAATTTTATTCTTTTTCAAGATTGCTTTAGCTATTCTATATCTTTTGAATTTCCATATGAATTTTAGGATCAGCTTGTTCATATTTGCAAAAAAAAAAAAAATCTGGGATTTTGGTAGAGATTGCAGTGAATCAAAAATATGGAATGCTTTACAAATTGGCATGTCATCCTTGTGCAGGGGCCATGGTAATCTTCTCTGTATTGTTCCAATTTTAGTATATGTGCTGCCAAAGCAAGCACAACCATAACTTCTTATTTCCAGCATGCCTTCTCCCATCAAACTGATTATCTCTGAGTCTTCACCACTTAGTAAATGGGATCACAGCCTATCCACATAATCAGAGCATTGCCAGGAACCCATCACCAAAACTCAGTCTCTTTCATCATATTCAAAGTAAATCCATCTCCTTCTTTCCAAATCTACTCTTAGTATCATAGTGTAAGTTATACTCACTTTTTAAATGGATTCCTACAACCTCCCTAATAGAGTCTTCATTTTTTTCTTACCTCTCTATAATCCATTATCCACTTAGGAGCCACAGTGATTTTTTTTTTTTTTTTAAGAGACAGAGTCCTGCTCTGTTTCCCAGGCTAGAGTACAGTGGTGCAATCACAGCTCACTGCAAGCTCCAACTCCTGGGCTCTAGTTGTCTTCTTGCCCCATCCTCCCAAAGGGCTGGGATTACAGGTATAAGCTACGGAGCCTGGCCCAGAGTGATCTTTTTAATAGCAATATTGGGACTTAAAATCATAGATGCCTTTCCATTTCAATTAGAATAATCCAATAACTCCTTATCTTGGCCCACATAACATGGTCCCTGTTTACCTATCTATCATAATACAGATATTCTCACCATGTCCCACCCACGGTGTTCTTCATTGTTCTTCTAACACATAAAATGTGTTCCTGTTGATGGTCCTTGCACTAACTAGTCTCAGACTGGATTTCTCTTTACCTGTTTTTGCTTTTTCTTGGTGTTCTCCTTTCTGTCATGTATGTTTCTATTTAAATATCATCTGTTTACGAACTTTGATGAACTTCTTATCTACTGTTAATACTCAGACATAATCTATCATCACATCACCTCGTTTAATTCTCTAGATAGTATTTGCTACTATCCCATATATTATTATGGGAGATATATATATATATATATATATAAAAATAAGGATTTTGTCTGCTTTGTTAGTTTTGTAAAGTCAGTCTTAGATTAGTGCCTGACACATAGTAGACTCTATGTATGAATGCGTATGTGTATACTCATATATCTTCATATATGTTTATGTATGTGTCTCACTTATCTGTCAGATTGAATGAACGAATAGATATTTGGATGCATTTATATCCAATGACATTCAAATGCCACCTTAGAAGTACCTCACTGTACTACATTTTATGGTGGTCAAAAAGATCATCCAAAAATATTTTAAAAAATAACATATTTTGAAAAACTTCTCATACAGAACTTGTAGAATCTTGTGAAGATAGTTGAGTTTTTATTCACTGATCCCTATTTGAGAAACACTGAGCTAGCAAAGGTGTTTTTTCTTCTTTCAATGCTAGAAGATTTATGCGATATTCATGTCAATGTTTCTTTTTAATAAAAGGTCCAAATGCATTGCCTATGGGGAAGCTGCATTTAGCCCTCTATTTCTGATGCATAATTATTTGGCTTTTTTTCTGTATATGTCAAAATTTTCAGATCATTTAGAATACTCCTCCCTACTTATATCCTATCATTGAACAATTTTTGCTTTGGATTTTTCAAAAGCTTGGTACAAGTAAGCATTTATTAATATTGTCCACCATCTGCACGGTTTTAAATATAACTTAATGATGGTTGGTGTCTACATTTGACTAAGGAAAAAACAGCTAATTATACCAAAAAGCATGATAGGTGATCTCAAATATTTTGAGGTCTTCTTGGTCTATCCTCTCTCTTATTAGCATTTTTTTTTCCTATTTAGTGGTGTTCTTATTCAAGGGGAACAAGACCTTCCTCTCCCAACATTGGTTTTCAGTTCATTTGATCAACAACATAATAGCATGTAAGACAGAAGACTTGAAAATATATAAGAAATCTAACCCACCAGATTATTTGTAAATCTCGAAAATACCTTTGAAAAATCCTTAAAACATTCAGAGAATAATCATTTGTTTGTTGTGAAAGGAAAAAAAGAGGCAACACCAGGGTTTTCTTAACTGGGATATATGTAATCTGAGGGTCTAAAGCACCTTAAATGCTATTTGGTAGCATTTTATGTTACCTACCCTTCTAGCTAGCCATCACTAAGGCATCAATGGTACATACATTTACAGGGAGTGAAAGAACATGAATACTACTCTTATCTTCATTTACCTGCCCTATTTGTATTACATACTTCTTTATTTTCCTTAAACTTGCACTGACTTTCATTTTACGAAGTTAACATAGATGAAAAATGAGTTCTTGAATTAAAAAGTAGGGCAATGAGGCAAAAATGGAGTAGATGTAAGATACATGAAGTTATAAAACAGACAAGGGAATTATAAATGTATACTGTTTTCCACCTAACAAATTCATTTGTCAGCAGGAGTAACTGTTTTTAGGAAGGAAGATTATTTTTGCTGCATACGTGTGAAGTGTGCATAATAAGTCATTTAAATCAAGGTTATACAGTTGTCTTTAGACAATTATTCTCTTCTGTATTTGCCAAATGTAAAAAACCAATTGTAAGCAGTTTTGAACTGTTATTTTGTTGCAATTATGCACTCCTTTGACAAAGGATAATGATTTATTTTACAAAGAAGGTGCTACAGGGTTACTTTGTGAAATTCGTAGCATAACAGGGACAAATAATTAACTGAACAGGTACACAGAAGAGGGGAGGATGTTAGTGTACAATCTGAAATGTATCAACTCTTTTAACAATTGATATATGCACTTTAAATTCTTCATAATCACATTAGTGCTACTTGCTAGCATCTGGGTGCAATATTCATCCAGGATGAAAATTTAATTTTGACCTCTTCCTATCCAATGAGACTAGTTCTTGGAACAGAGACAGGTGGTACTATTTTTTTTTAAATGCTATTTAGAAGTTGACATTAATTGTGTAGAAGCCAGAAAGGGTAAGAGAAAAGGTGACATAATGAACTCAATCCCAAGAGGAAAGAAATGGAAAACAGTCATAGTCAATGTCAGCACATCACATTGTGACATGGTAGGGCACTCCTGGGGAGAAGCATGTTTTTAAAGGACTGTGTCAGCCAGGGAGTTTATGATAAAGTTCTCATGGAAGTCACAGGACAATAGAGAATTCTTTCGTTGATTTTTTTTTTTTTTTTTGAGACGGAATCTCGCTTTGTTGCCCGGGCTAGAGTGAGTGCCGTGGCATCAGCCAGCTCACAGCAACCTCAAACTCCTGAGCTCAAGCAATCCTTCTGCCTCAGCCTCCCCAATAACTGGGACTACAGGCATGTGCCACCATGCCCGGCTAATGTTTTCTATATATATATTTTTAGTTGTCCAGATCATTTCTTTCTATTTTTTTTTTTTAGTAGAGACGGGGGTCTCACTCTTTCTCAGGCTGGTCTCGAACTTCTAACCTTGAGCGATCCACCCGCCTCGGCCTCCCAGAGTGCTAGGATTACAGGCGTGAGCCACCACACCTGGCCTCTTCCCTTGATTTTTAATCTCAGATTTATGGGTCAGATCAATTAGATTTGTGTGTGTGTGTGTGTGTGTGTGTGTGTGTTTTTTTTTTGAGACAGAGTCTCGCTTTGTTGCCCGGGCTAGAGTGAGTGCCGTGGCGTCAGCCTAGCTCACAGCAACCTCGGACTCCTGGACTCAAGCAATCCTACTGCCTCAGCCTCCCAAGTAGCTGGGACCACATGCATGCGCCACCATGCCCGGCTAAGTTTTTCTATATAAATTTTTGGTTGTCCTAATAATTTCTTTCTAATTTTAGTAGAGACGGGGTCTCGCTCTTGCTCAGGCTGATCTCCAACTCCTAACCTTGAATGGTCCACCCACCTCGGCCTCCCAGAGTGCTAGGATTACAGACGTGAGCCACCATGCCTGGCCTCTTCCGTTGATTTTTAATCTTAGATTTATGGCTCAGATCAGTTAGATTTTTGTGTGTGTGTGTGTTTTTTTTTTTGCTTTTTTTTAGTAATTGAAAGAAAAATGCTTTAAAAATTAATAACTTAATAATGCTATTATACTTGCTGTCACATATTTTATTTTACTTTGGGCAGCACATGCTTTTCATTAGTCAAGAGAACAATGAAGAAGGAATAATCGCAAGAAGATTAACAATAAGACATGCTCTTTGTCTCTAAGTTCTGCTAAGCAGAATTGTTGGGATTCTAATTTTTCCCACAGTTCCTTCCCTTTTTTGGCAGGGATTTGGGTGACTGGCTGGTTTTACTTAGCAGCCTTTGATGTTTGCCCGCAGGCATCACTGTCTTCTGCTGTCACAGCCAAGCTCTGTTGCTCTACAGTAGCATCCTGTTATGTGGCCCAACCTTGGGATTTTTTTCCCTTAGAGTAGAATCATCTCTTTTGTAATCACCGATGGTAATCTGCTAACCTTCACCACTGATTGTCTTTCTCTCACTAAAACAACAAAAGGTTCCTTTTCTACCTGTGTTAGAATCATGTTTGGACAACCCTAAATACAAATATAAATTCCTGACGTTTTAAACAATATTTCAAATGTTAGAGCATTTACATTTATCCATTTTCCTCAGTTTCCTATGGCTCTTGTTTTTGAGAAACTTGTGTCTAGTTGCCTCAGACTCGAATAGAAAGATAAAACAAGTTTCAATTTAAAATTATTCTTCTCATTCTAAAATCAACTCATGCCCAATGAGTATTTTCTGCTCTAGTGAATTCTTTTCTCATCTGAGACAATAAAGGATTTTCTGTTCTCACCTCCCTTTTATAATAGTCTACACCTAGTGGACCAGGATCTGGGTAAAGTCTAGTCAAGATCAAGTCTAAATCTCTTCCCTACATTCCCTCCAGAGACTCTCCAGATTTCTTAGCAAATAAAACCCTCGCATCCACTCTATTCCTACAGTTTTCACAGTGTGTATACCAGTTCTCTTCCCTCCCTGCTCTCCAATGCTAGAATGTTGTTAAGGGTATTTACACTTTAACCTAGGTACTATATAAACTATTGTTTAAATTATAATTGTACAATGTAGATGTAAACACATTTTTATAATTTTAAAATTGTTAAGAAAAGAAAGTTTTAGTCTTCGAAAATGTACATCGTACAAATATGTACAGGCATCCCCTAATTTATTGTGCTTCACTTTATTGTAGTTTACAGGTACTACAATTTTTACAAATTGAAGGTTTGTGACAACCCAGCCTCGAGCAAGTCTGTTAGCACCACCTTTACAACAATATGTGCTCACTTTTTCTCTCTCTGTCCCATTTTATAATCTCACAATGTTTCCAACATTTCCATTATTATTATATATGTAATGGTGATCTTTGTAATGAATGACCTTGATGTTATTATAATTGTTTGGAAGCACCATGAACTATACCCATATAAGATGGTGAACTTAATCAATAAATGTTGTGTGTGTTCTGACTACTCCACTGACCAGCTGTTCTCCCTTCTCTCTCCTTCTCCTCAAGCCTACCTATTTTCTGAGACACAAAAATATTTAAATTAGGTCCATTAATAACTCTACAATGGCCTCTAATGTTCAAGTGGAGAGTCACATGTCTCTCACTTTAAATCAAAAGCTAGAAATAATTAACCTTAGTGAGATAAACTAAAAGCTAGACTTCTTGGGCCAAACAGTTAGCTAAGTGGTGAATGCAAAGGAAAAACTTTTTAAGGTAGTTAAAAGGGCTACTCCAGAAAACACACACATGCTAAAAAATTGAAACAGTCTTATTGCTGATATGGAGAAAGATTTAGCGGTCTGGATAGAAGAGCAAACCAGCCACAACATTCCCTTAAGCCAAAGCCTGATGCATATCAAGGCCCTAACTTTCTTTGATTCTGTGTAGGCTGAAAGAGGTGAGGAAGCTGCAGAAGAGTTGGAAGCTAGTAGAGGTTGGCTCATGAAGTTTAAGGAAAGAAGCCATCTCCATAAATAAGAATGCAAAGTGAAGCAGCAAGTGCTGATGGAGAAGATTCAGTAAATTATCCAGAAGATCTAGCTAAGATAATCGATAAAATTGGCTGCACTAAACAACAGACTTTCAATGTAGATGAAACAGCCTTCTATTAGAAGATGCCATGTAGGACTTTCATAGCTAGAGAGGTGAAGTCAAGTGTTTGGATTCAAAGCTTCAAAGGACAGGCTGACTCTCTCATTGGGGGTTAATACAACTGATAACTTTAAATTGAAGCCAATGCTCATTTACTAGTCTAAAAATTCCAGGACTCTTAACGGTTGTGCTAAATCTACTCTGTCCATGCTCTATAAATGAAGCAACAAAGCCTGGGTGGCAACACAACTGTTTAGAGCATGGTTTCCTGAATATTTTAAGCCCATTGTTGAGAACTACTGCTGAAAAAAAAAAATTCCTTTCGAAATGTTACTGCTCATTGAAAATATACCTAGTCACCCAAGAACTCTGATGGAAATATACAAGGAGTTTCATGTTGTTTCAATGCCTGTTAACACAACTTCCATTTTGTAGCCCCTGGGTCAAGGAGCAATTTTGACTTTGAAGTCTTACTATTTAAGAAATACATTTCATCAGGCTATAGCTGCATAGATAGTGATTCCTCTGACAGATCTAGAGAAAGTAAATTGAAAACTTTCTGGAGAGGCTTAACCATTCTAGGTAACATTAAGAACATCTATGACTCATAGCAGGCAATCAATATCAACATAAAAAGGGGCATGGAAGAAGCTGATTTCAACCCTTATGGATGACTTTTGAGGAATTCAAGACTTAGTGGAGGAAGTAACTACAGGTGTGGTAGAAATAGAAAGAGAAAAAGATTTAGATCTGGAGCCTGAAAATTTGGCCGAATTGCTGCAATCTCATGATAAAACTTTAACGAATGAGGGTTGCTTCTTATGGATGAGCAAAGAAAGTAGTTTCTTGAAATGAAATCTACTCCTGGTGAAAATTCTGTGAACATTGTTGAAAAGATAACAAAAGATTTAGAATATTACATAAACTTATTTGATAAGGCAGGGGCAGGGTTTGAGAGGATTAACTTCAATTTCAGAGATGTTCTATTGTAGGTAAAATACTATTAAACAACATTGCATGTTACAGAGAAATCTTTTACAAAAGCAAAAGTCAATTGATGTGGCAAACTTCATCTTTGTCTTATTCTAAGAAATTGTTACAGCCACACCAAACTTCAACAACCACCACCCTGATCAGTCAGTAGCTATCAACATTGAGGCAAAACTCTCCACCAGCAAAAACATTGATTCACTAAAGGCTCAAATGATCATCAGCATTTTTAGCAATAAAGTATTTTTAATTAAAGTATGCACATTGTTTTTTAGACACTACTCACACTTAATACACTACAGTGTAGTGTAAACATAACTTTTATATGTTCTGGGAACCCCCAACATTCATGCAACTTGCTTTGTTGTCATATTGACTTTATTGCATTATTTGCTTTATTGAGGTGGTCTGGAACTGAACCTGCAGTATCTCTGAGGTATGCTACATTTGAACTGAACAAAATTGGTAGCTTATACTTTAAGTTTTTAATTCTTCATCAATTATAACAAATTCTATTAGATTGAAAAAATAGCAAGATAATTCTTCTTATCATAAAACAGTTCCTAAATGAATGGAGGAGAAAATATTTATGAAAAAAAGTGTGCTAGTAAATAATGATAAATGTCATAATGGTTGAGAATCAAACAAAAGGAACACCATTTTATATTGAGATGAACTGGAAAAGGCTCAGTGAATAGTAAGTATCTCATTTTAGCAACATATAAAGCATTTGTAAAATTCAAAAGGCTGACATAAGTGATGGGCTCTGGAACAAGCTGAGGAAGAGTGGTGTGCAGAAATTTACCAGAGAATTGGGAAATAGTTTTATGACTTGTATGTCAGAGAACTGGGGCAGCAACATAGTGCAGTGGTTGACACTATGGATTTGGAGTTGGACATTTCTGGACTCCACTCTTGGCTTTCCTGCTGATTAGCTGTGTGGCACAGATGAAGTTACTTAACATTCCTGAAATGGAGTTTTCTCACATATGGAATGGGACTAATGATAGAATTGATTATAGTTAGTGTGACAGAGAGAGTATCTATTTATTGGGAGAGAGAGAGATGCATAGATAAAAATATGTAGTAAGAGGTTTGGGCAGAGAAATCAGGATTTTTAGATAGCTACATTAGGGATTTGGAACTTCTTGCAGTAGATATGTTAAATTTTACTTGGGTTATATGAACTGGTTAATTGTACACATGAGCCAATTATTTAAATTAATTAAATTCAGAAGAATTATTAATTTATGCTTATTAGGTTACCAGTCAATTTGACAATGAACCTTCTGACATTGAAAATTCACAGATGAGTAATAAAGCTACAATTTATTTTCAGGTCACTATACACCTGGCATTTTATTAGATTCTGTGTACTACTAGAGTATTCAAATAAAATATAGTACTAAAGATAGAGCAATAGAATCAAATGTTTTGTAGATAATGTAATTGTCCTTTAATAATATATTGAGTGCAATAATATTAATGTAATATTTTAAATAATTAATGTAATAACAAATTTTATGTTAATATATTCCTTAAGTCTATAAAATATTCTTTTTCAATTGAGTTTATGGATAGATGAGAGCAGTTATTTGCCCTTGACTCATGCAGGCTACAATCTGCTTGCTTACATTATTAATTTGTGTAGAAGTTCCTATTTTTAATTGTGCAGAAGTAAACTTCAGCAAAGCTTTCTCAAATGATCACAACTCTTAGAAATTAATATTATATTGACCCAGTATTTCATGTAAAAAGTGACTTTTTTGCTAAGACGATTCAGATAATTGTCTTAATTTGCTTCATAACTTTCTATCTATTGATTCATCATTAGGGTTTAGGAGGGGTATTTAGAAATCGTGCGTGTATTCTAACAGGGATAGGTAATCAGTTGAATATGTCTAGCTCAATAAAATGTGTGCACATGATTGCATTTTTGAAGGTACATTACCAATATAAATACTATGCAATTGAAAATCAATTCATAGATTCGTTAGAAACAGATTTTTTTTTAGAACAATAACTTTTTCTATGTATGTGTTTTTTCTTCTCAGCAATGATGCTAAGCTTTAAAAGATACAGAGATGCCTTGTTCCTTCTCTTGCTAAGTTTTATCTTTGTAAGTATTCTGAGTAAAGAATAATCATAAATATTTAATATAAATTTCACCTTTTTATTTCTGATAGCACATTTCAAAGTAAACCAACTTTTATAATAATAGTAGAGTTCCCTGATAATTTATGCAACTAATTTTCTTATTTTTATAATTAATGGGAATTCTAGCACATAGAATACCTATGGATCAACCTCCTGTCTTCCAGCTTTCAAATGCGTATTTTCCCCCATAATGCTTTGACTCCTCTAGGTCATTGATCTCATCTTTTCTCTGCCTTTCAGTTGACTTCTGCTATACCCATGGTAACGACTACTCTCTTGAACAATTATATTGTTATAATTTATAAATATTTCAGGCATCATTGTAAAGCATGCTTGTTCACAGTTTCTTAACTCAAGCTTTGTGTATGGGTAAGTTCATAAAACTGTATATATCTTTATATTTTATATTAATATTCATATAACATATAATTCATAATATATGTTTATATATTACTATTATCTTTATTATTTATAGTAACTTGCTATTTATAATTTTTGTCTCCTCAAATCTATATTATAAAATATGTATGTTTTATATATGCACTTATATATATGTTGAGGCAATAATGTTAGATATATATGTGTTCAGAAGTATAATATTGTCCTACTCAAATGATTCTTTAATTAATTAGAAATTTTACTTTATTATTAATGATGCACTTTATTTAAAGTATTTTGTCTGATGTTGATATTTCTATGCCATCTTTACATGATGATTACTTATTAACATATACTTGGATTTGAGTTTTATCTATTGTAGAAGTTGTGTATTTTCACAAGCATATGTAATTTACTTTTGGGATTACTGATAATTTTGGCATCATATTTACACTTCTAGAATAGACTATGCTTCTACTTTTAATACATTTTTCTCGTTTTTTTCCCTTCTATTCAATTAACTGATTTTTTAATTCATGTTTTGCTTTTCTATTATTTTAGAAACCATGTAAATCATTTTCTATTATTCTTGTGTTTACCTTCAGATTTATAGATTGTTTAACTTATTCTGTAGTTGCTAGAATTTATTATCCTTACCACCCATCTTTCGTGTTATTATTGCCTATCAATTTCATACTATTTTTTAAAACAAATAAAATTACTATTATTATCTTTAGTATTTATAGTTTATTGTAATCTATAACTTATATCTACTCAAACCTAACAACACATTTTTTAATTTCCTAGCTCAAATGGCTTCTTTTTTTATTTCAAAATATTACAGGGGTACAAATGTTTTTGGTTACATGTATTGATATTGTTATGTTTGAGTCAGGGTTATAAGTGTGCCCATCACCCAGATAGTGTTCATTGTACCCATTAGGTAGATTTTCACTCACCCCCTTTCACCGTCTCCCCGATGCTTGATATCTACTGAGTTTTATTTCCCTCTGTGCACATGTGTACTCATTGGTTAGTTCCAGTTTAATAGCAAGTACCTGTGATGTTTGTTTTTCCATTCTTTAGATACTTCACTTAGGATAATGGTCTTCGGTTCCATCCAAATTGTTGGGAAAGGCCTTAATTCATCTTTCTTCATGGCTGAGTAGTATTTCATAGTGTGTGTGTGTACACACACGCACACACACACATCACATTTTGTTAATCCATTCATGAATTGATGGACACTTGGGTTGATCCCACATCTTTACAATTGTGAATTTTACTGCAATAAACATTTGAGTACAGGTGTCTTTTTGATAAAATGACGTATTTTTCTTTAAGTAAATATCCAGTAGTGGGATTGCTGAATCAAATGGTAGATCTACTTATAGTTCCTTCATGAATCTCCATACTATTTTCCACAGAGATTGTACTAGTTTGTCATCCCACCAACAGTGTATAAGTGTTTCTTTCTGTCTGCATCCACACCAGCATCTACTGTTTTTGAACATTTTAATCAAAGCCGTTCTAACTGGGGTAAGGTGGTATCTCACTGTGGTTTTAATTTGAATTTCTCTGATGATTAGTGACATTGAGCATTTTTTCATATGTTTATTGGCCATTAGTCTATCTTCTTTTGAAAAGCTTCTGTTCATGTCTTTTGACCACTTTTTAGCAGGGTTATTTTTTCTTGTGATTTGCTTGAGTTCTTTGTAGACTCTGGTTATTAGCCTTTTATCAGATATATAGCTTGAGAATATTTACTCCCACTCTGTAGGTTGTCTGTCTGTTCTGTTGATTATTTCCTTAGTTGTGCAGAAGCTTCTTAATTTAATCAAGTCTCATTTATTTATTTTTGTTGTTGCCGTGATTGCCATTGGGGTCTTCTTCATAAATTCTTTGCCTAGGCTGATATCTAGAAGAGTTTTTCCAACATTTTCTTCTAGATTTCTTACGGTTTCATGCCTTACATGTAAGTCTTGCATCCACATTAAATTAATTTTTGTGAACTCACCATTGCTTCTCGCAACAACTTCTTACCTCTGTGTTCAGTTTCCTTATTTTTTATTATTCTATAATAACTTACTATTATATAAATTCTTTCAGTAAGGATTATGGATGATAAGTCCTTTTAATGTGTCTGAAGATGTCTATGTGACTCTTAAGTTAAACAATAGTTTAACTGGTTGAATACTTTGTGGTTGACATGTATTTTCTCTCAGTTTGAAAAAGATACTCCATCAGTTTCTGCTGTCAATCTCATTAATGAGAAGTCTTCTGTCAGTTTAACAGTTGTTCCTTGCTTGCAATTTGTCCTTTTATTTTTTACCGCTTACAATATTTCCTGTTCATCTTTCAGCTTCTTCAATTTCACCATAATTTGAAGCTATGTGGAATTATTCATATTTTTCAGTTTTGAGTCTTCATGTTCACAGTAAGACTCAATATGATACCTGAATAGTAATGGCTTTCTTTAGTTTCGAGAAATGCTCAACCAATACTTCTTCAAATTTTGTCTTTTCCTTATTTTTCCTCATTTCTTTTTCAAAAGTATAGCTGTATTTTGATACTTCTTATTCAGTCATTAGTATCTTTTAGCTGTTATTCTTTCTTTTTCATTTGATTATCTGTCTCCTCAGAGTCAATTTCCTTTTTCTATTGTTCTTGCTCAATTAATCTGCAAGATACGTTTAAGATTTTTGTTTATTTTAATGATTGCAGTTTTTTTTCTCTAAAAATCTATTTGGTTCAATTTTTTCTTTATTTCAAAACTGATAATTATTTTTTTCATACTGTCTTTTCTTTCTATATGATCTCTATTTTTTATTTTTATTTGTTTTTTACAATATGCATTCACCGTAGTTTTTATATTCTTATTTTACTGGTAAGGATTGTTTGATATATTCACTGAAAATCCATGTTGGTTGTTTTCTTGAATGTTTTTTTTTTCCCAAAGCAATTGGTTTATTTGTGGGATAGCTTAGCCTAGATTTCCTAGGAAAAAAAAAATCTGTGGCAAAAGATGAAATGCTAACACAGAATATAGTCAGGTGATGCTTAACAATGGAGTTATGTTCTGAGAAATGTCTCAATAGGTGATTTTGTCATTGTGCAAACATCATAGAGTGTATTTACACAAACGTAGATGGAACAGCCTACTGCACACCTAAGCTAGATGGTATAGCCTATTGTTTCTCAGCTATAAACATGTACAGCATGTTACTATACTGAATACTGTAGGGAACTTTAACACAATAGTAAGTATTTGTGCGTCTAAACATAAAAATGTACAGTAGAAATACAATATAAAAAATTAAAAATGATACACCTGTCTAAGGCACTTACCATAAATGGAGCTTGCAGAACTGAAAGTTGCTCTGGGTGAGTCAGTGAGTGAGTGGTGAATGATTGTGAAGGCCTGGGAGATTACTGTACACTGCTGTAGACTTTATAAGCACTGTACACTTAGACTACAGTAAAGTTATTTAAAAAATATTTTTCTTTATTCAATAATAAATTAATCTTAGCTTACTATAACTGTTTTACTTTATAAATTTTAAATTTTTTTAACTGTTTGATTCTTTTGTAATACTATCTAGCTTCAAGCATACATCGAACAATTGTATAAAAATATTTTTCTTTATTTTCTTATTCTGTAAACTTTCTTCTAATTAGTTTTTCTTAATTTTTATTCTCTTTTAAAGTTTTTTTTGTTAAAAACCAAGACATAAGCACACACATAAGCCTCAGCCCACACAAGGTCAGTATCATCAATATTATTGTTTTTTGCTTCCACATCTTGTCTTGTTCCCGGAGGGTCTTCAGAGGCAATAACACGCATGGAACTGTCATCTCCTATGATAACAATGCCTTCTTCTGGAATACCTCCTGAGGATCTGCCTGAGGCTATTTTACAGTTAACTTTTTTTTATAAGGATAAGGAGTAACTTCTAAAATAATGATAAAATGTATAGTATAGTAAATGCATAAAGCCATAACATAGTTATTATTATTATCAATTATTATGTACTATACATATTGTACGCATTAGACTTTTCTACTACTGGAAGCATAGTAGGTTTGCTTATACCAGCATCACCACAAACAAATGAGTAATATGTTTTCCTACAAGGTTATGATGGCTATGGTGTCTCTAGGCAATAGGAAGTTTTCAGCTCCGTTATAATCTTACGGGACCACTATTGCATACAAAGTCCATCACTGAACAAAATGTCATCATGTGATGCATGACTGTATTATATTGGAGGGCAAACATCTGGGGAAGGAGGGATGAAGAAAAAAGAAACGTGAGCAGGGAAGGAATGGAAACAAATACAAAATAATGCACTACTGAGCTGTCCACAGCTTTGCAGCAAAGCACAGTTGGTTCTCAGTTATGCATGCTGTCTCCAGACAGCCTCCATTAAATAGAGTATTTTGGAAGAGTCCATTGGTAAAGAGATGAAGAGAGCGAAATTTATCTTCTGTCTTCTTGCTATCTCCTTCTCTAACTGATCAAAATCTACTCCCAGGGGAATATGTCCCCTTGTACTTCAGGCAGCTGCTGGGAAAGGCAGTATGTCCACAGGTCCATTCTGGCCAATGGTGTAGTCATCTCTCTTTGTTAATTTATGTTGTACGGATGTCATTTTTGGTTTATTTAAATGTGCTTGGCATCTGCAGCAAGGGGCAGGAATTTTTGACTGTGAGAACAGATGAGTCATCAGCAGGGTTGTTTACCTAGGAATTGAGAAAAGCAACTGAGGCCCAGTAGCAGAAAAGTCAGACTGAATCTAGGATATATACATATATAAACTAAAGCTGTACACAGACACGTTTATTTCACAGGAGTTCCATGAAGTAAACACCTTGAAAAATGGGACAAGTCATCACAGATTTCATAGCCACAGGCACACCTAAAATGCCAATAATAAAAGAGGGTAGAGCTTGTTTGTGGGACTGAAATTCTTCATTCTGGCTGCATCTCAGATTTTGATATGAATAGAGAAAGTTTACTCTAAAGAGAAAAATAAATCCAGGGGCAAAAAGGTTTGTATACCCATTTTGTACGTCTTGTATACCATATATATTTTCAAGGGTTTGGACTTTCCATTGAGATGGGTGGGAAGCCATAGATCCTGCAAGTGTCTCCAAAGGAGATTTTTGCATGAATTTGTGTTGCAGTTCAAGCAATCCTATACCGGTTTCCATTTTAATTTATTAATTTAGGATTACAGTACCGTGATAAAAATGAAATCTTAGCTTCAATAATTATGCATAGAAGAGGCTTAGGTTTTTATTTTTAACAGATAACACTTATGTTAGGCTTAAAGAATTCACCCTCCCCAAACTTCCATCCAAACCTCCTATAAAACCCACCGCTTTTCCCTTCCTAGGGGTGTATTAGGCACATAGCCTTTGCCAGACCCCTAGGGAAATATAGGAATGGAATGCAAAAAGGGAACTTACTTTCCTTACCCCTCACAGTTGTTTGAAAAGAACCTTTCCATGGCTTGCTTCCCACCAATCTCAAGAGAAAATCCATAATCTTAAAGTGTTCAAGGTGTACAAAAGAGCCCCTTGGCATCAGTCTTTATTCTTCTCTTTAAACTCTCTCCAGTGATATCAAACTCTGAGATTCAGCCAAAATGAAGAATTTCAGTCCCACACACAAGCCACGCCCTCTTTTATCTCTGGTACTTTAGGCATGCCTGTGGCTATGCTTGCAGCACCTCTGATGGCATGCCCCTTCTTCACTCTTCATTCCCCACCACACACGAAAACAGCATGTACTGGATTGATGGTTGCTAATTTTCAGATCATGGGTTTTACATCCCTCCTCTACTTCTCCTGTATATTTACCAGACCTGGGATTGGTTATCTCCTGTCATCACAATTATCATTATTTAATTTTAATTGCTTACTTACTCTTGGCAACCGCCTCTGGATTCTCTGTGAGTAGAAATATTACTTTCTTTTTCTCAGTTGTATTCCCAGAGTCAAGCACGGTTGGTGCTTGATAAATACTGGTTGAATTAATGAGAAAATGAATGAGTAAATGTTTGAATAAACACACAAATTTAGGTATTTTATCCACCTTCAACAATATTCAGTCAAATTATGTCAGTTAGGAACTATATATTCACAAGTGACTTAGTTTCTCAGACAAGTATCTGCTGAAGCAGGCGTGAGCTCTTACCTGCTTTAATTTGTTTCCTAATGAAAACATGAAGGGAAAAAAAGATAATTTAAATCATAGATCAATCTATAATTTCAAAAAATATGAAAAATAGTAAGTGAAGGAATGTTCCTAGCCCCTAACTGCTATCCCTGTTCTTTAGTTTCATGTCTTGGGATAAACACATTTGAGTTTCTGCCTTGTATAACTTTGGCTTTGGATCAGTTTTCAGAAGACAGCTGGTCCTGTCGAGGATACGCTCATCTTCTTTGGAGACATTTGGATAAAACCTAAGGATTATTGAGTTTAAGCATCTGATCTTGCTTGCTGCTTAATTCAGCATCCTTGTCAGTATCTCGTTTCCCAAATCTTGTGACATGATTCAGCTATGATGTATTCTATTTGTTCTTGATATTGACATTGTTGTCTGTTGGTTTCAGAAACCCATAATGCCCTTTGGAATATCTAAAAAGGAATCTAATAGCTTGTCAAGGGAACCTGACCAGACCCTGAGGTCAGATTGAGATATAATTAGGGCAAAATAGATTAGCCTTAATTATATGAATAGTTCAATATTCCTTGTCCATTATTCATATTCCATTGTCTCTGCTTGTTTCAGCTTTATAGTCTTATGTTTATTCTATTAACATATTACATCTTTAAAAACTGCAGATTTATAATTGTGCTTTCTAGCTTTGTTTCTTTAAAACACACACAAACATAAGAAAAAATAAATTTTCTGATAAAGATAACTGAAAAGGATATGTCATTTTTATTTATATTTACATAAGTCAACAATTTATTTTAAATTCTTGGTCACAAATGTGGTACCAAAACGTATAGTGAACAAAAATATTTGAAGATTTAATTGCGATGAAAAGCAGAGGGAGGACTTAAATGGTATGAGTAAATGTTCTCATTATATGATATTATATATATAAGATTATATATAAGATATTAAATCATTCTGATTTAATTTATTGATTATTTTGATTTATAGAAATTGTCCAAATGTGAGGTGTTTGTAGAGTTCAAAAAGATGTAAATAGTTTTTTATATAAAGCTGCACCTTCAAAGAGAGTATCAATTATTCATTAATAGAGATGTGATTTGTTATGACTTCTTACAAACTTGAAATCATTCTTAATAGGAAAATCTATACTTTTTTTCTATATTAAAAACCACTGTCAACATTGCAATGCTATTGGAAGTATCATATCAATATAAAGGCATCTGACACAAAACATGGTGAAAGTATTGTAGCTAATTTGAATGCTTCGCAACCTTTTACATTAATAATCCATTATGAATTATGTTTCATGATTAAATTAAACTCTTTTTGTTAATTTGTTTAATCTGTATCTTACTTTTTATTTTAGAAAATAAAGATATTTTATTGCTTTAGATTTCTATTAATAATATTTCAATTTAAAATAAAAAAAGACTGCTTTAGAAAATCTAAGTCCATTTAAAAAAGAAAATGAAACTCACTCATTCTCCTGTTACTCATTGATTATAACTTTTAACCTGTAGCATATTTCTCTTTTATTATGTTTTCTATTTAACATAATTAATATTTACTTTTTAAAAAATTACATTTTTACACCTTTTTGGTAGATGAATTTTTGAACCAGTGTTTTAATTTCCCACTGGGATTTTCATTGGTAAAGCATTTAATTTAAAAGTTAATTTGGAGAGAAATTATATCCTTACACTGTTGATTATTCCCTTTCTAGGACATGATATATCTTTCCATTTTTTTCATATCTTTCTTTTAGGATTATATGTAAAGAGTAACAATTACTTTTTGTATATAGACCTTAAACATGTCTTCTGGTAGATTAAAAATACCTTCTAGTTTATTGCTATTGGGAAGTTACTCCCCCCATCCCACCGTCACATACACATTCTAGGTTGATTGATTGATTTTTTGTTTGTTGTTGTTGTATATGTTGTTAGTATTTTTATCTGCACACCTAGCTCTACTTTCTAATTTGTCTTGATTTTTTTTTTCAGTTAATTGAGTAGGAAATCACATCATATGAATACAATAGTTTTATCTCAGTCTTGACAAATATTAGAACTAATTTATTTTTCTTAAATTGTTGATACAATTTGAAAAGTAGAAGTGATAGCAGACTTCCTTGCTTTATTCTGAACTTCCAAATATTGGATATTAGAAACTATTAGAAAATTAGAAAATATTAAAATTTTAAAATATTTGTAGTATTATATATAGGTATATTTATAGTGTTAAGGAAATTTTTTTCTGTTTGTAGCTTACTAAGGTAACTTTTTATTCAAAAAAGGATCTTGAATTACTTAAACATTTATCATGTTGGAAATATTATTATATGTTTGTTTCTCCCTTATATTTATATTCATAAATACATATTTGAGTGTAGAGAATTCATAAATATATATTTTTTAAATGCTGAACTTTTCCCAAATTTCTAGTGAAATTCATTGGTTATAATGTGCAATTTTTCTAATATACATTGGATTAGGTTTGTGAATTAGTTAAAATACTTTAGGCTGACGGTATCTATGAATTCAAATTCAAATTGATTCAGACAAAAAAGGAAATATATCAGCTCACAAAACAGAAAGTTCAAGTAGAACATTCTAAGTATTGGGTGAGTTAAGAGCTCGAAAATATTGTCAAGAACTCAGTTTATTTTCATCTCCTTGGTGTGTTATGCTCAATGTTGTTGTAAAAGCCATTTTTAATAGCTAAATTCTGTTCTATTCCATGAATGATCTAGAATTATTTAACCATTACTATTGTATTCTATATTTAAACTATTTCAAATAATTTATATTTATGAGTGACATTGAGAAAAATAAATTTGGACTGGTCTTCTTTACATCGTATTTTTTTTTTAAAGCTAGACTCAGAGAAGTGGCACTACAGTATCAAAAGATATGAGCAATGTAAGGCTCTAATCTAGAAACGATCTCATAACTTCTCAGCACCTTGGTATGAGAACTCCTGTCCTGCCGTTTACTCTTTTTGTACCATCATCAACACTGAATATTGTCATTAAAAAGGAAAAAAAAAGTGGTTATAAGAATATGTGTATGTGTATGCTAATTATATAATTTCCACCAGTATATGATATTATACCCATTCTGCCTAATTTATCCTGTAGTACTTATGGTGGTTCAAAAATTTCATCTGTTTGTGTTATTTTGGGATAAATCTTTTTGTTGAACAGGGAGTATTAAGCTAATTTTTTGGTGACTCCCATTTTCACAATTCAATTTTCCTCTGATTTTCCTTTTGCTATAAGGACAAAAATATTAATATAAAAGTAGGAGCAGCCCTTCCCACCTTCTAAATAGTGACCTGAAAATTTCAAGTGTGAAGGCCCAAATAGTAAGAGAAGGAGCAAAAGTGCCACAGACTGGTGGAAGGAGAGTACTCAGTTCACCTGCTGGGAGAGACAAAGGAATGGAAAAGTACATAAAGGCTGAGGCTGGCTGAGAAAAACAAGCAGAACATAAGAGGCATTTCTGGGGATTATGATTCCTTCATGGTATTTGATAAATGTAAGTAAGGGATTTGATGTATGTTGAAATTATTTTTGATTGCATGGATTATATTTTATGGTCCACAGCACCTCTATGAGACTGAACCACATCATTTTTTTAAAAAATCTTTTCATACATATGTTGATTATGCCCGGCATGGCCATTACTAAATCCAAGATAGCGAGTCAGTTTTTTTAGCATTTAAATATTTACTCTTCACTACTCAGTTCTTTCTCATTTCTTATCTATAATGAAAATGCTTCTTCAAATTCCCTGTCAGGTGGGACAATGAAGCATCTTGCTGAGCACCAACCGTGTGTGATTTATGGTGCTGGTGCTATGATGAGGGAACATGAAGAATGTGTTTAAGATCACGTACAGAAGACAGATCCACAGTTGTAGAAAACATAGTTATTTGCTTACCCTGAATATATTCCCCACTTTCTCCTTCTTAATGGAACCTCACTTTGTTAAGATGTTGATGACAAACTAATCATCCCATTTTATTTCAGAGAAGCTGGATGGTTTATGATTTGCTTTAATCAACAAGCACATGCCATTCTCCTATTATTGAAATTCTGGCTGTTCAGCCTTATGAAAGGGCCATATTCCCCCAGTAAGGGAGAGGATCCTCCCACCGGATGCTAATAAGGCAGCGTATTGTCTGTTGGTGCTGATCGTCTTTACATCTGTGGTCCCCAATCCCCGGGGTTGAGGCCAGGTATCTGTTTGTGGCCTGTCCAGGAACTCACCGCACATCACCGCCTGAGCTCTGCTTCCTCTCTCCCTCCGCGCAACCCTGTCCCATGGAAAAATTGTCTTCGGTGAAACTTAGGAACTGGGCCACGGAAGGAGGTGACTGGCCAATGAGCAAGCTAAGCTTCATCTGAGCTACGACCCCACCCCGTCCTCTGTGAAAAAATTGTCTTCCATGAAACCGGTGCTTGGTGCTAAAAAGGTTGGGGACTGTTGCTTTACATGATCCCAGGGATAACCAGGCTCAGGATGAAGTCAACAATGTGAACAGCGGAGCAAAGGGATGGAGAAAATTTAAGTCCCTGATGACATCATTAAATTAGTGAATTAACAATCCACGACATCTGTCTTCCTCTTGACTTCCTATTATGGGAGCTAATGATTTTTAAAACATTTTGAGATGGAGT
Source organism: Avahi laniger (assembly GCA_963575035.1). Taxonomy (NCBI): domain Eukaryota; kingdom Metazoa; phylum Chordata; class Mammalia; order Primates; family Indriidae; genus Avahi; species Avahi laniger. The sequence continues at coordinate 103,854 of CAUYSK010025867.1, forward strand.
TTTTGTTAGTTACAGCTGAAAGCCTCCCAACCAATGTATCAATTAATAATTAAATAAAAAAGTTCTGATAATTATTACAGTAATTATCAGAATCTTTATTCACTGCTATGTAGACATATATACTTTCTGGGATACACTGTTATTTTTAGTGCAAAGGAAACTATTAGTTTTCTTTCCAGACATACATGCATTTACTTTAGTTAACCGAATTTTTTTTGCAAATCTGTTACATCTCCATCCCTTCTCCTATTCCTCTGCTTAAATGTTGTGATTTGAAAATAAAATATAGCCTAAATGTTTATATGAGCAGACTTGAAAGACTACTCTCTTTCATCTTTAGTGCACCTTGAATATAATATTGACTTGGTTAATTTAAATTCTCTAATATTCAATGTATTAATAAATTTTTACTAGTCAATTAATTGGTGGAAAGTTTTATTTTAATGTATGTATAACTGGTCACTGTGTTTAGATTTATAAGATCTAAAGGTTTAAGAGGCCACATTGTACTTTTAATTACTGTTAGTAACATGATAATCAGTGATGAAATTTTCTCGGGCCTCTCAATATCCCTTATTGTTAATTTTTACTATAAAAATATTAAAATAGAGAACTCTGGTGAGGAGGGCAACTTGATAAATCACCAACAAGAAACTACAGAGTAAAGAATGTTTTCCACTTTGCAAAATAAAATACGAAATTACAAATGATTTGGTCTGAAAAAGATTAATTAGTTTTATTCAGCAGGAAAAAATGGGCAGAGAGCCAAAGAAAACCTTCAAAATGTAAAATCAAATGTTAAGGCATGCACTTTGCTTTCACATTGGTTCCACCCATGAGGTATTTCTCTTGATGCTTCTCCAGTAGGAATTTGCATTCAGGAATGAAGGCAAGTGGGCCAGAGGAAAGGCAGAACCATACACTAGAATAAGGATTATATTTGGAGAGCAGGTACTTGTTAAGATTACATGATAATAAAGTTGGATTTTATTTGAGCAACCTCTAAGTCTTATTCTTTGCTGTGCTAGAATGTGAAGGACACACAATTGGTGAAGAGACTGGTTTTGCACAAAGAGCCATCTGAAAGGAAAATTGAAGATAATAACAAATGATTTCATTTGGGAAACAAAAACTTTATATTTCTGTATTACAGTACAATAAACAGGCAAAGATGATTCTGAAGTATCTAGTCTGGGTGATGGGCTAAGTCATCATAGCATTTTCAGATAGAAATAAATAAATAGGTAGATATAGGAAGGATTATTTTGTTTGTGGATTTCTTCGACATCCTCATGAGAAACATTACCTCATATAATTTGTATGTTGGAAAGGGAGGGGGATGTTTCAGGAGGAAAAGTCATGCCTTGTCTCTCATGGTCATTATTGCGTGTCCAGCACTTAAAACAGTATGTATGGAACATAGTAAGTACTCTGTACACTTGGATATGTGAACAAATACACGAAAAAGTATTATATATCTTTTATCTCAAGTCTTTTGCTGCTATAACACGCATTATTGATGACATTTACAGGGACAATATTTTGCTCTGCAATAACTTGTGAACATAGCAATCATTAACAGCACAGGGTATGGTAGAGATAAGAGAAGTTTCCAATATCTTTAAACATCTAGTGTTCCCTGTAATCCATTTTATTCAATCAAAGAAAAGTATATAATGTTTTACAAAAAGAATTTTAAATTCACCTGATTTTACTTTAAAATAATTTGCATGCTTGATTATTAGTAGACGTGATTTTCTGCACACCTCATGATTAATTTCAGCATGTTGCTCCTGATCTATGCATTTACATAATATGTACAACAGTGCAGCCTAGTTTTGCCTTCTCAAATGTGAGTTTTACACCCATAAATTGCATTTGAATTAGTGGGATTCATGATTTTGTTTTAGTGCCTGACAATGACTTAGTTTAAATAGTCTTTACCTAAAGAGCTGATGGTTCTCAAATTGTAATCCAAATGTTTTGACCTTGTTATCACTGCAAAAATGTATGAAATGTAAGGAAAATTTAGTCCTCAATTTTCTGATTCATTTACTCTTCAAACTATCTTATTAAAGCCACTTCATATTCAGGAAATTTCTTAGCAAATTATTTACAGCTTATTTCAGAGTCCCAGGAAGTTGACACTTACCAACCTAACCTGAATCCCTGTAGATTCTCCTCAGTGTATAATTCAGAGCTCACACAGATTTTATGTTGCTACAATTAATAGAGAGGTGGGCCTCCAAATCCTCCCTAAAGCATTTATTGAAAGCAACTCAAAGCAAATTTTTATCACCTATTCACTCTCCATATCCAATTCCTCCTACATTTTAAGGAATAATTTTTGTTCTCTTATTGCTTGTAGAATTATGTTTCCTAACATTTATTTGAATCTTATTCACAATATATGGTTTCCTTAAAATTCACTATACTTTATATTTCTTAATTTCTTTTTGTTATTTATGAAGTTTCCTCTTACAGGACAGTGTAGCTCTAGTCTTTTTATCATTGGGTTCTTAAAAAGAGAAATAATCTAGGGCTTGATTAGTCCAAAATAAACAAAATCATAATTTTCAGTGAGACCAAGAAGAATGGTAATTGTACATGCAAAGGCATCTGCTTCAAGGGAAAAAAATAAAGGTCACTTGACAACATGTTAAATCCAAATTGAAAATCATATGATGAAAATAAATGAAAGAAAATAAAAGACATATTCTGGATCATTGGACTAAGGTGACCTGGAAAGTGTTGGAGGCATACATGTGTGTACAGAGAATTGAAAGCATAATTTTATGAACTGGAAATCTATAGGATTTTTATGTAAATTCTTTAGATAAGATGAGGAGAAGGATGAAATAAGACAATCGTAATTTACTGGGGTATTATCGGGGAGCGAGGTCATAGCTTTCCCCAAATTGATTGTAAACAGACCATATAAGCTATACTGGCTAGTGGTGTTATAAACTGATCACAATAAAAGCAATAGTACATACCTTCTGGAAATCTTTGGGGAATATGGTGATTTTAAAAGGAAGCAAGACAGTGAAATGTTGAGTAAGACAGAAATTCAGATGTATTTGTGACTGTTAGAGTGATCTTGTTTTTGATCATACGCCAGAGATCATACTCCAGAGTCTGAAGTGTGGGGAATTTCCACAGAGGTAGAAACCCGAGATTCGTTCTGCAGTGGAATTGGGGTGGTAGGTTCTGTTTCTCTCTTTATATCCACTTCTCAGTTCAGCCCTGGTCACACTTTATTGATGTATATTTACATATACTAAATGCATTGATTTTAAATGTATAGTTTTATGAGTTTTGGCAAATGTCAAATATATGACACTTGTATATTAAATGGGCATCTTAAATATGCCAATTTAATCAACACTGTCATCAAAAACAAAACATTTCTATCATTCCAGAATGTTCTCTAAAATTCATATCATGTCAATCCCTTCTCTACTTCCCCTGCTCAAATTTCCTGTTCTGATTTTTATGTCTATTGATGTATTTTTCCTTTTTCTTAACTGCATATTAATGAAATTATATAGCACGTACTTACTGTGTCTTGCTTCCTTTTCTCAGTATGATGCTATGAGATTCATGCCTCTGTATCAATGGTTTACTCTTTTTTACCACTCAGTAGTATTCTGTTATAAGACTATAGCAAGTTAGTTTACCCACTCCCTTCCTAGTGGACATTGGGGTTGTTTCCAGTTTGTTGTAACTGTTATGAATATGAACATTCATGGATATCTCTTCTTTGAGCACCCTCATCTTTTAAGATGAAAAAAATACCCTTTGTAGTAGGTTAAATAATGGTCACACAAAGTTATACAATCCTAATCCCTGGAATTTGTAAATGTGCCTTTATTTGGATTAGGATTTTAAAATGAGGAAATTCCTATAAATGCAATCACTTATATTTTATAGGAGAAAGACAAAGGGAGTTTTGAGACACACAGAGAAGAGAAGGAGGCAATGTGTTCGTGGAGGCACATTGGAGGGAAAACGCAACAGGCAAGAAATACCTGAAGCTAGGAGCATCTGAATCCTCCCATGGAGCCCCTAGAAGGAGTGTAGTTCTGGTTGATTTAAAATTTCTAGTTTTCTAGAATTGTGAAAGCATAAATTTCTGTTGTTTTAAGATACCAAGTTTGTGGCAATTTTTTATAGCAGCCTCAGGAAATTCAACATCCCCTTCCTGGTCTTTTCTATCTTGCTGGCTTTTGATTTGAAATTGGGGATACTATGTGGGACAGTCTTGTTTGGGAGGGGAGGCATGGCTTTAATTTTTGAAGTCACCCCTAGATAACTAAAAATTAATTATATTAATAATAAATATATTTGGAAAAGCTTGGGTTGCCACATTGTTTTATAAGGATGGAAAAATATTTTGGCATGGTGTATTTTTTTTCTTAATATTAGAAGTAGAATTTGGTCATCTCAAGAACTGCAGAAAAAAATACAACACCACACTGCAGAAAAAGAAGAATGTTGGCAAGGACTCTTGTTCTCAGTAACTTGACATGTATGTTCGTCTGCAATCACACCATTTTACTTGATTATTTCTATTAGGTTAAAATAAGTCTATTAGATTTACTGGAAGAATCTGGAGCGTGGCCATAAATCTTTAGTTGTATCATTAAACTTAATTCAACAACCCATAATTAAGCACACGGCTTCATGCATATATGTGTGTAACTAGACAAAGGGGTTGAGGTACAGACTGGGGAGATCCAGTGCCTAATATCAAGTTGTTTCCGTTCAACAATAAAATAGATTTGAGTTATATGGTTGTAACAGCTAGATATGTGTATCAAGTAACATTTTTACAAATGAAAAGATACCCTGTATCGAATATTATTAACAATAACAAAAATATTTTCAAATATATCTTAGTATTTTTATTATGAGTTAGAGCCAAAGAGGGGGAAAAAAAGCTTAAATCTTCTCTAACCTGAAAAACACATGTATATACACACAAGCAAAACACCTAAACTTCCTTCACATTTCTTAATGTCTATGTCCCTTCATGGCTAAGTTCCTTGAAATTTTATTTGTTATCATGCAATGCCTTTATTTCCTCTCCTGGTTACAGGAGGAGATTGAAATTAGGTTTCCCATCTTACCCCTCCAATGACACTTTCAGGAAAATGTCATTAATGACTTACTTGCCAAATTAATTCAGTTGCCTTTTTAAAGTCCTCTTTCACCATTCCTCTGTTGCATTTGACACTGTTTAATTTTTTCAGCTTGTGAGATTCCTCCTTTGGCTTCCATGAAACCGTTGAGGTCAGAATGTTATACTAGATTATTATTTGCCTATAATATAAACTCATTAAGTGTTTGTATGGAAGAATTAATAAATTATTTTGCTAATTGTAGCAGTTCATAGTTTTGATATATAGTCTGACATATTTTCAAGTATAAAAATATAATAAAATTCATGCACATATCAATAGATAGAAGTTGTCAGGTCATTTTATAATTTCAAGTTGATTTATGTTATTTCTCTTATGTAATATTTTGTATAAGCCAATGGTATCTCAGTTATTTACAACACAATTATTTTTTGTATTTTCTCTTTAAGAAAGAGATTTTAGAAGCAATGTTTATTAAACTTATGTTATAAATAAATGTTGTTTTGAGAGATTATCATTAACTGTTATGGATAATAATAGTGGATAATTTCTGGATAAAGAAATTGACATTTCATGTTTAATCCCTTATTATTTGTAAAGTTATATTTTTATTAGAATCATGCAGTTTTATTCCAACTGCAATTTCATGCTGTGCTTGATTACTTTTCATTTTATTACATTAGTATGGGATAGTGCTCATACTCTTTTGAATTTAATTATGTTGTAAATGGTTTGCATATTTCAAATCATATTGCCTTAGTTTCCTTTGCATTCCATTTATATTTCCAAACTAATGAAAATTACCTTATTATGCATGTAAATCCCCATTACTCAAAGATGAAAGACATTTTTAATCTTCATCTTCATTCTTTTTCTTCTATCATTCTATTCTTTAATTTTTAAAAATCTTGAATAATTACATAAATTGGAAAAGAATTTATTTTATTTTACATTTAATTTTTTAAACTTTTTATGGTTGAATATATTTATGGGGCACAGGCGATATTTTGATACAAGCATACAACGTGTAATGATAAAATCAGAGTAACTGGGACATCCATCACCTCAAACATTTATCATTTCTTTGTGTTAATAACATTCCAATTCCAGTCCTAGTTATTTTAAAAATTACAGTAAATTATTGTTAACAATATTCACCCTATTGTAGATTTCCAATACTAGATCTTATTTCTTCTAACTGTATTTTTGTACCCAATGACAAATCTCTCTTCTTCAGCCCCCACCCTTCCCACCCTCTAATAACCGTCATTCTACTCTGTATCTCAATGAGATCAATTTGTTTTTTAGCTTCTACATACCAGTGAGAATATGCAATATTTGTCTTTCTGTGTCTGGCTCATTTCACTTAGTAAAATGTCTTCGATTCATTTATCCTGTTGCAAATGACAAGATTTAATTTCTTTTTATGGCTGAATAATATTTCATTATGTATATGTACCACCATTTCTTTATTCATCCATTGATAGAAACTTAGATTCATATCTCAGCTATTGTGAATAGTGTTACAATAACCATGGGAGTGCAGGTATCCCTTTGATATACTGATTTTCTTTCTTTTGAATATATACATAGCAGTGGGATTGCTGAATTATAGGGTCATTTTGTTTTTAGTTTTTTGAGTAACTCCATGCTGTTTTTTTATAGTGGCTGTACTGATTTACATTCCCACCAACAAGGTACAAGCATTCCCCTTTCTCCTCATCTTAGCCAACATCCATTATTTTTTGTCTTTTTGATAAAAACTATTTTAAGTGGGTATGATGATATCTCATTGTGCTATTCTTAAAGTAAATTACTTTATATCAAGCATTTTTAAAAATGTGAGACTACCTCCCTAAAGTAGTGTGGGTAAATTTCCAACAGAAATGGACTCTAAATACAGGGTTGGGGTTTCAGGATCTATTGCATCTCTTTGTTTCTGAAAAAAGAACAGATTACCTAAATCCTTATATTTTAAGTTTTCTAATATAAACTGGATCAAACCCTTTGCCAATTTTGTTTTAAAATTGTGAAAGATATTTTATTTTAAAAAGGTAAATTAAATATATACATATGTGTATAAAATTTAACAATAACTAAATTATCTTTAAAATTTTTACCAAACAGATTAATTGAACATTGCCAGTGTACTAAGCTACCACTCTGTGTCCTTCTATTTTGGCACCCATTTTTCTATCCTCCAGAAAAAATCTTTTGCAGAATTTGGGTTACTGTTTCATTTGTTTTTCCAACATATTCCTATTGAATTTTCTCGTAAGAAACAGAAAGACATGAGACCCAAGAAATGGATTCTTCAACCAAGGTAGAGATGAATGAAGTTTTCAAGAAGTTAAACTATCAACAAAACACTCATACATCATGCCAGGAAATCAACTAATCCAAATTGGAGCAGAAGAATGGGACATTCAAGGATATCTCCAAGAAAACAAAATGGATATCTCCAAGAAAAAAGATGAATAGATTTCTTGGGGGTTTATATTGTATATTAGAGGAGTTTAACCTTCTGACAAAGATTTGAGGATGAATAAGAAGACTAAGTAAGAAGACTAAGTAAATGACAATTAACACAGTTATCAACTCCAACAAAATTATTAAAAAAATTATATTAAATGTTATGGATTCTCTGTAAACAACATTTACAAAGATAAAATAATGTAAATCCCAATGAGTATTCAAAAATCAATAATACAATAAATTTGGCGGGATGTAGGACTAGGGGATTTTGTGTGTGTATGCATGTTTGTGAATTTATTTTGTGCATAGAATGTAAAGCACAAATAAGAGCTACATACTCATCCTATATATTAAGAAGTCAATAAATTGTGGCTAAAAAAAACAAGAAAAAACAATAATAACATGACCATTAATATTTACATAAACATCCAAATAGCTAAAGTGTTAAAAATATTTGCTTCTCTAAAAGAGACATAAAGTTTAAGTATTTGACTTTTAAAACCATGTATAAGGATTCCACAAAAAATTTCAATTTTTAAAATTGTATAAAATAAATTTATTTATATGTATATTCTAATATTTTAATTGAAATATTTACTGACTATAAATGTAAAATGTTTGCTATCATGAGTGGGAAATGATTTGTTTGCCTAGACTAGTTTCTGTTCATTGACATAATAATTAAAGTAATGCAATTTGGGTCTTTTAAACTTTTGATTTATTTTCCTTAACATGAAATAGTAAAGACAATCATTATATAATATCTATTTAGCCTTTACATCATTTTATGGAAATACTTGCATTTATGCTAACTTTACTGAGACTAAACTGTAGACATAGAAATGTTTGCATTAATATCTCCCATTTATTTTTATCCTTAATAATCTATACTTAGCTTCTTGTATTCCAAGAATCAAGTATTTGCCGTCAGTTCTCCATAGGATAGATACCGATGTAGACCACCTGTTCTAATTCTTTTTCATATTAAATTATTCTCTATTGCTTTTCTGTGCTATTTGGAGATTCATAGAAAGGGATTAAGATTACATCATTTTTGAGTAATATTTTCAGTTTATTTAAATTATCTTCTTTCAAGTTCTATCACTTTTGGACAATTCACTATTGCTTTTATATCCAGTGAATTTGCTCCCTTTAGAATTATATTGGTTTGCCCTTTAAAAAAATTATACTTTGCATCATTGATTTAAAAGGATCTTTATTAGATTCTAAAATATTTCCATTAGGTCAGTGTTCCTGAAGTTATTAGAGTCATAATTTTTATTGTCCGCACAGTAGATCCAAGATAAAACCAAATATATGAGTAGATTTCCCACTAAATGCTGTTGATTGCTTTTGTAAATTTGATGATAAAATAATCAAAATGTAAACAGTAAATATGACTATCCTAACGTTCCTATTTTTTAGGGAATATGTGAAATCCTTACTTAAAGAATATTTTTAGCCTCAGAATTTATTATAATTTTGAGTTAGGAAATATTCCATTAATTAGATGAATAGGTCTGTTCTCACTATTGATCTCTATAACTTTGAATAATAAAAAGCAAAGGCATCTGCTTATATGGACTCGAAGCTTTGTATGACTTCCAAGTATTGAATTATGTATTCCATATAAATGGATTTTTTATTTTATGTGTTAGTTTTTCCAATATAATTTCCAGCTGTATTCAATTTTGATGTAAGTGAGGAATCAGCTATCACAGTTTAACATAGACAGCTACATAGGATATAAGAGAAAATTAATGGATATTGGTAATATAGATGACCAAGCATCCCATCTATATTTGAAGCAATATGTTGGAAAAGTGCTCACTCATGTAGTTTGTGAATGTGGTTATTAAATGTGACCAAAATGCAATGTGTCATAACAGAAATTCATGCAAATAAAAACATGGTCAAATGCACTTTAAATCCATAAATATATAATATGTTTAAAAAGCAAACTACCTGATATTATTAATATTAATAGTAGGATGCTCTTATTTTCTGAGAACAATATTATTAAGAAAAAACAATTTTACTTATTTTATAAAATGTCTTTTTATTTTATTGTAGAATAAAATAATACGGTATAAAAACAGTCTTATATGACATGGCATTTTAAAATATTCTTATATATTTGAAGCCCATAATGTCATTCCAATTGCAAGATAAGTAAGTGAATATAATTTACAAAAATGATTTTTATTTTCGATATAACTCTTCATGCACTTTTCTTTTAGTTGCCAGGTACATAGTTTTAATTTCTGATAGGACAATATTCAACATCCACTTATATTTTTACCATCATGATATTTTCAATAACATCGCATTACAGTAAAGGAAGTATCAATTGCCTTGTATGACAGGTTGTTCGTAGTGTTAACTTTATCACTGAATTCACTCCTTAGTTTTTATTGAAAATTTAAATAACTATCCAATCACATATAAGTTTAATGAACTTTTAAACTCAGAAGCCAAATCACTGTGACATTTCATTGTATTATATATACAAATTTTTGTCACCCTTTATATCTCAAAATGCTGTAATATACAAGTGAAAAATTATTTCAATAAAATTTTTCGTATCTAGTACATTGGTCCCAGAGACGATGCCCAGAGATGTGTATCAAGTATCATTGCTACTCAGTAAACTACATGATAACACTATATTTGTATGCATACAGTTTACATGTGAGTGGTCACTTTATTATGCTCAGAGAGAGGACAAATTTGTTTAATCATTATAGTAGATATTTGATCTTGGATATTAAAAAGATAATTTTGCTACAGTAAAAATAAAATTTAATAGGCAAAATAAAGCAGAATGCTTAGAAGATTTTTTTTGAAAATGAATAATCAGGTCTATAAAATTTGAAGGATTATTTGACATATGTCTCCTCATTCAGTATGGAATGAGTTGTCCTGGTACAATGATACAAATGGATGGTTTCATGGTAACTTTATGAAGTTACTATACAAAAAATGAATTGCAGTTCACATATAAAATTGTCATTATCAAAAGAAAAAAATCACGTCATTTGTTAGTACAGATGTTTGTATTTTTAAGCATTTTTAAAGTTAACCTAAATAAAGGCTAAACATAATATTAATAATTGACATTGATAGGCACTTACTATGTGCCCAAGCACTGATATGAACTTTACATAAATTATTCAATTTAATAATCTAATATGGGCATGTCTACCCAACAACAATAGCAATAAACTCTAATGCGTTAAAAAGTGATTTGCGTATTTTCAGATACTTGAAAAATTTATGTAACTATAAAACATGCCTTATTTCATTGATTGCGCACATATAAATGGTTGTCTTTGTCTCCTTGGGTCTCTTACCACTTTTTGATTGAGAAAACAAGAAACAAAATTGTAAACATCCAGTTAATTGCAAAACCATTGGGGAATGTTTTTTTTCAAGACAGTATAGTAAGTTCAAGTGATGATACAGCTCTCAATCTTCTGCAATGATAGAGAAAATGTAAAGAGAGAATGAGATCTAAAATCAAAGAATGGAGACAATTAACACATTTATGGTCCAGTTAAGGAACAGAAAATTGGCCTGAATACCTTCAAGACTAGAGAAAAATGCCATTTTTATAAGACAATGGCAAAAACTGAATATGATTCTGACCTCTTGCTCAACACAGTCATCTCAGCTTTGTTTATGGTGTGTGAGTAGTGGAGGGAAGGAATACAAAATGAAATGAGCAGCAAGGAAAAATAAATATAAATATGAGGGTATATTTTTCAAGTCTTCCTGACTGTGCCACTGTTGCATGGATACAAAGAGATGTATAACCATATATATAATATTCATTAAGTTAAATATTTAAAAAATAAATTGCAGGACTACCATTTAGTGGATGCTTCAAAGGGAAAAAGTATCTGAGAGAGCCAATATGGTGGGATCTGGAAAACTCTTTCAAACGTGAGGATCTGATCCTCACATTTTTAACACAAGGTCAAGAAATATATTCTCACTTCTTTCAACTGGACCATAAATAAGCTTGGAAATAATGGCAGCAGGACTGAATCAAAAAGGACTTTTGGATATCTTAAGTTGTCACACAATGTTTGTGGGTTGCTAGAACCTCTCCGCCTCTTACATTGAAGATCTTCAAAGGACAGCTGACACGGTCAGAGCGAGAAGTAAAATCACTTTGTAGAAGTTCTGTTAGGGTGTCCCATTCTAATGATGAAAGAGCAGACAAAGCTGAGGTCCAACTTCTGGAATCTTTCCCTTTGAGATGACACAGAAATCCTGTCTGGCCACATAGCTGCCAGGAGAAGACTCTCTTACAGCCGGTGCAGGGTCCTTTCTGAGAATAGAAGATTTCACTATCCCAGAGATAAATCACAAGCCATACTGAACTTTTCTCTGTCTTTTTACTGCTTGAGGTCAAATGAAAGGAAATAGACCATCATCTTTTAAGAGGAGTGTATACAGGAAATAACTATTTACTCTATATGTGTCTACCCTGAAAATTGCAGTATCAGATCTCTAAAGCTTGGTGTTTTTAAATTTAGGTTAGCTGTTCTAATTTGTTTATTATCTCTTGAAACACTGACACATGAAAAAGATGGGATTCCCTAAAGCTTTGTAATGGGTCATATGAGGCATGTAAAAACAAAGATTTGATACTCTTCAATGTACTCTTAAGCAAGATTGAATTTTAAAGTATAATTAGCTTTACATATACTATTAATAATATACGTCTAAGCCCTACAAAATAGCCAACTGAGAGTGTTTTTACCAATTTCAATTGTGAACAAAAAGACTGCAACAGCCTTCTAAACACTGGAAATACATTTTGTTTGCCTTTTAAATAATAAATGTAAAAGTAGCTTGATTAAAGGCTCTATAAACTTGAAGTGTGTATTTTCTGGCTATTTCAACAAAATTTTATTATTTTTTTTATTCTTATTGATTTGGCCCAGTACTAATGTTTCCTCAGTCCTCTACATGACTCTTTGTAATGCATCTTAGTTGGGCAACTTTTGTTTTCAAGTGACAGAAATACCTGAGAAGGTGCTGATTGGCTAACAATCAGTGCCTGGATAACAATTTAGTTGAAGTTTGTTCTCTTCCTTTCTCTCTCTCTCTCTCCCTCCATCACTCCATTTTGCTTTTCACATTTTCTTCTACTATGAATGAAAATTCTGTGCAAGAGGGTAAGTTGAAAAAAAAGCTACCGTAACTTCTAATCCTCCCATCACCATAACTTCACCAACTCCAGTAGAAAGGGAAGACTGTGATTGGCCTACCTACTCTTTATGCCTACTCCAAACTAATCTCTGTAGTAGAAGACCGGGGAGGTCTGATTGGTCAACTTGTGTCATAAGTTCACGCTCATCAAGGGGATGGGATACCGTCTTTGACAGCACCGCTACCCCCACTAGGACCAAAGCATTAAGGATGGGGTGTTTCCTCAAAGGAAAGGCTGCTAGACAAACTACTCAAGTCCACTGTGGCCAGAACTGTAATTCAAAGCTAGAACCAAAAATTACAGAGCAACCATGAATATATCAATATTAAAATATTTACTTACTGCATTAGGTCTAGTCAGAGTGACTTCCGTTATTTTAACAGAGAGAATTTCACATAGAAAATTAATTAAACAGGTACTGAAATGCTATAAAAATAAAAGCAACACTGAGACATTGGAGAGAGAGGACTGCAAGAAGCAGCCACCCTGAAGGTCTGGAGAAAGCCTCCCCCAAGATAAAGAAGTTGAAACTTCTAAAGAAGTTGAATCTAGAAGCTATAAGAGCTAACAACTATATTAAAAAATACTTAACATCACTAATCACCAGGGCTATGCAAATTAAAACCACAATGAAATATCTCCTCACACTTACTGGAAAGGCTCTTATCAAGAAGATAAAAGATAGAAAATGTTGGTGAGGATGTGGAGAAAAGGGAACCCTTGCACACTGTTGGTGGAAATGTAAAATAGTGCAGCCATTATGAAAAATAGTATGGAAGTTCCTCAAAAAATTAAAAATAGAACTACTGCATTATCTAGCAATCCCACTACTGGGTATATTCATGCAAAAAACACAAAATACTCAAGTCAAAGAGATATCTACACTCTCATTTTCATGACAGTATTATTCACAATAGCCAAACTATGGAAACAATCTAAAGGTCAGTCAATGGAAGAATTCATAAAGAAAATGTGATATGTATATATCTCACATATCACATATCACATGTATATACATATGTGAGATATACATGCATACATATATATATATATAAAATATATATAGTGGAATACTAGTCAGCCTTGAAAACAAAGGGAATTCTGTTATTTATCATGCATGGATGAACCTGGAGGACTTTATCTTAAATGAAATAAACCAAGCATAGAAAGATGAAAACTGTTTGATCTCATTTACATGTGGAGTGTACAAAAGTGAAACTCACAGAAACAGAGAATAAAATGGTGGTTACCAGAGGCTAGGGGTGGGAAAATTGCAAAGATGTTAGTCAAAGGGGAAAAAAAAAAAGTCAGTTAAACAGGAGGAATAAGTTGAACAGATCTATTGTACATCATGGTGACTGCAGCTAAAATAATATATTGTATATTTGAAAATTGCTTAGAGCAGAGATTTTAAGTGTTTTTACCACAAAATAATAAGTATGTGAGGTGATGGTTATATTAAATAGCTTGATTTAACCATTTTACAACATACATCAAAACATTTATGGTGGTGCACCATAAATATCTACAATTTTTACTTGTCAATTGAAATAATAAAAATGTTAGGTTACTTATACAAAAAAAAATTTTAAAAGCCAAAAGACTGAAGCAGAACCAGGACCCAGATCTCTGAAGAGGGAATGTTGGTCCACTAGTGCTGGTGTCTGTCAGGGGCCGTAATGAGCCTTGTTCTTCAGATGCGGGAGAACAAACTAAAAACAGGCATCAGATGCCACTCCTAGGGTGAGGAACATTTGCTGACGTGACACGGAAAGGAAAAGAATGTAAGACAAGGAGTAAGTCCCCTTTTCCTGCTGTTGGCAGAGCCTGACAAGGTTCCGGCTGGCAAAGCAGAATGCAGTCTATGGCTCCCGGACTCAGCACTGCAAAGGAGAATACAGAAGGGTGGGCTTGAAGCTGAGAGACAGCGGCTTGCTAACCGGCTCATTAACGATGGCAACATCAATTCTACATCAGCTGGAGGACATTTATGCATTTTGGGGGTTTTTATCTGTAATGATAGATGAAATAATAATTAAAACATACACATCTAAATGCAAATTTCCCCCAGCTATCTCTTACAACCTCTCCCATATCACCCCCTACTTTTTTTTTTTTTTTTTTTTTTTTGAGAAAGAGTCTCACTTTAACGCCTAGGGCGAGTGCCGTGGTGTCAGCCTAGCTCACAGCAACCTCAAACTCCTGGGCTCAAGCGATCCTACTGCCTCAGCCTCCCAAGTAGCTGGGACTACAGGCATGTGCCACCATGCCCGGCTAATTTTTGCTATATGTATTTTTAGCTGTCCA